>VWZD01007334.1:29358-104508 GCA_013396695.1 Sakesphorus luctuosus | reverse complement strand
TAACTCCTGAGTATATAGGCTGATACAGTCTTCAGTCTCACCCTTAGATGACAAATGGTCTTAAAAAGCTTGAAACATATGTAATAAATGTAATACCACCAATGCAATCTGCTTTTGTCGCTTCCAAAGACTGGAAAGAATTTAACTCAAGTGTAAAACCTTGAGAAGTTGAGCTTGAAGATTTCATAAGAAGTTTCAAAATTCCTACCTATTGCTGAAGTGTTCCAACTGTAGTGGCTCTTTATCTTGCAAAGTGCTTAGTATAATATGTTTTCATATGCTTATTATATGCTCTTCAGGTCCGAAACATGAATCAGAGTAATTACCTACAATATTCTACATCTACATTCATGTTGTAGCAATGTTGTCAATGCAAGGTCATTTAAAGCATGGAGAGGATGTAAGTGAAAAACTCTTCAACTAAACCTGTGTGGGGGGAACACAGGTGGGCAGGAGGAGGAGGCTGATGGCTGAAAGGAAAAACTTAAAAAGAAAATTAATTTTAGATTAAGCAAAAGCGCTCACATGCATTGAAATGGAATACTTTTTTGAGCTGTGTTTAAAAAGGTTTTAAGGGGTTTTGCTGTTTCAAATTTTAAAAGTTGCTTTACTGTGGCTGTGTTCTTTTTTTTTTTAAGTTTGATGGGGTTTTTTTTCCTGTTGTTGTTGGTTAGTTTTTAAACAAATAATTTGCTTCTGCATCGACTCAAATTCAGATTTTTTTTTCCCATTGAGTAGAATCTCATTATAGCAGACAGCTTATTCCTATTTTTTTTTCTCTCTCCTCTAGAACATATAAAATTGCAGATCCATGTAGCTGGAAAGTTTTAGAGATTTGGGGATTTACTATCTGACAAACTTCATTAATCACTTCATAAAAGAGCCCTTAACATTAGCTATTCTTAAATTTATCATTAACTTCAGGATGAATGTTTTTTCAAAATCCATTTAGCTCTATTCTTAGCTATTTTCTATCCTTGACCATAGAATGATTGTCTTGATATCTTATTAAGTGACTAAATTAGTCCCCCAAAGTGTGGAGGGCCCTCAGTATCCTGGTTATAAAAAAATGTTTCCTCTATATAATGGGGTGGGAAAATTTCTAAATTACATTTGTTAAGATTGGACATTACTATGGAATAACATTTCTCTTTCAGAATGTTAGCTTTAAAAAAAAAAATTAGTTTGCCAAGCCACATGAACAAGTACTGGTTTATTGCCTGTAGCCTGATTTACCTCTCATTTACTCCTGACTGCTGTAGCTAAAATGCAGCTCTTTTTGTTCTCACTTAAGGAAAAACTTCAAGCCAGATACATGTGTTCAAGAGCTCTAACTCTGAAGTGAAAGGACAGGACAGCATACTTACTGATTCACATTACAACAGCAGAGGATGTTATTGGCTTTACCCACATACATTTTAGTGTTGTCTAAGCACTATCAGCTCTCAAGTTAAGGTACTGCAGTTCCAGCACCTGGTGCTGCTTCTCTTTATTTGGAGTCAAAATCACATGTAGAAACACACAGTAAGCTGAGTATTTTGAGACAATAAATTTGTATATATTTTGAAACTAGAAACTGGCAATTCTCAAACATTCATAAAAAGAATAAGCATGAGCTCATGGAATGTCCACACATTTGTTAAAATTTTCTCTGCTCTCAGTTTCTTGATAGTTATCTAGTCTTTTAGTCAGAGTGTGAGAACATGCCTCCTCTCCTAATCAAAAAAAAAGAAAAGAAAAGTAAAAATACTCCTCCAAGGATTCTTTAAATTTAGGACTAATCAGATACAGGTAACATTTTTTACATTTGATAGCAATTAATATTTTATTTCCTCACCTTTGCACTATTATGTAATTCCTCAAAATGGAAGATTACAGTTACAAATTTTATATAAGCTTTTGAAGAAACTATTTGGTTCATTTCATCTTTATTTCCTTCATAATATTTGGTGATGTCTGTATTTCTTATGTTTGTTTCTTTAATGTATTCTGAGTCCTACTACTGTTGAATATCCTATGAGCCTGAATGAAGTTTTAGACTGAAAAAACAGCTTATGATGTCTGAATTGCAATGTCTGAAAAAAAAATCTTCCTGTTCTTATTATGGCTATTTTAAATATAAAAAGCAACACCCACGGGAAAAACTAAATATCTAGTTAGCAAGACTGTAGATCATCCTGAGAGTAGCTATTGGTTATAAAGATACTGGTAAGCACTTTTTTTGAGTGGCATTGTAGTCCTTTATGTTCTACCTTGGCTTATCTCTGCTCTTCAATATTTGTATGTAAAATGTCAAAAATGTTAATTACAAAAAGCAGAAAAAACTTACTGTCATCCCATAGAAAAATACCTTCTAATATAAACTATTTAGCTTGAGTCCTGGTTTTTTCACCATTTATTTCTTACCAAATATGGTGGAATCAGTATTTCAAATCACACATTCACATAGCTCATCAGAAGTCACTTGATTGGGTGATTATAATTTTAAATAAAATGAAATTTTCTCCTTAATGATGGAACACTATGCAGTCATTAGAACACAGGTTATGTAATTGCGGAGTTGCACCCAGAATAGACCATTATCTTGCCTTCTATGGCATCTATTATGCCTTTTTACAGTACACGACAGAATACAATGAAATAATGTTGTAGAAATGTGCTGCTTATTATTTGCTTCATGTTTTTATATACATGTATACTAGAAACTTGCACTAATGGAAGTGGAGCTGTCAGCATTATGATCTTCATTTAAATTCTCTTTGACAGTTTCTTCACCTGCAAATGAAGAAAGTATTTATATAGCATCCATTGTCCTAGGTATAATTCACAGAAATTGTCAACCATTGGTGAGTTAGGGAAATTCTGCATGTATTTTGAACTCTAAGTAGAAAACCAACATTTTAGTGTGCTCACTTTTCAAGCTGATATCTTGAGCTCTGACACAACAGGGAGAGAAAAATATGCAGGCCATTACAGCTTGTGAGGTGACATGAGGTCTCTGTGCAAGCTGCTAAAGCGACTTCTTCAGACCTCAAGGATGTGTAATGTACCATAGGGAATGGCAGCAACGCATGACAAGGGGCTGGAGCACGTGATGCTTTGCAGACTGGGAGGATGATATAAAGATGCATGAGATGTGAACAGCCTGGTAGTACCTCATCCATTCATCCTTTTACACTGTTAATGGACATAAATGATTCCCAGTGCTGGACCCAGGCACAGTCTAGCCAAGTATCATCCCAAAAAACCCATAAGGCAAATGAGCAGCTAAGCAGTGTGAAGCTCTCTCTAGCCCATTTTCCTCCCCTTTTTATCAGTGTAGACATCTCTGTAGTTTGTTGGTGATGCCTCTAGTGGAAAGACAGAGCTGAAGGTGGCATCTGCTACCTTTTGATACATTCTGCATATTATAAAAAATTGGTGAGATGAGATTTTCAAACTTGTTAAAGAAGTTTTGCAGAATGTACTGTTTTATTTCCAGTAATATGTTATTTTAGATCCAACCTGATCAGATTGTGTGATGAGAGTGTGAAGACCCTACATATTATCAGACCAAGGAGTCTCTCGCATATGAAAACAGTAATGGTGATAAGAGGCCATATTAGATACTTGAAAAATGTATCACAAATTTTCTGAAATGGGACAGCGAAAAGACTGAAAAGGGGCGTTGATCTTCAAAAAAGCAAAGTGCTAGCTATCACAGAGTTGAGTTTGTTCTGTTCCTGTAAAGCTAGTATATTGCCTGTTTGTTGAAAAAGATCATCTAAAAGATGACTATTCTCATCCAACTTTCTGCAAATGCCATGTTCGTGTACCATATTTAGGTCCAAATTACTGTGGATTTTTGTGAAAGGAAGAATGAGCAACTATTTTTCCTGACATCAGTGTTTTATGATTACTGAGCTATTTAGAAATATTTGATATTGTACTGATTTTCTCTCTCAAAATAAACTTTCCTGATTACCCTTACATTTCAGTGATTTCTTTTGTGCAGTAGTGAATCTGCAGCTTGTGAGGTAACTGGCAAAAAGTCTGATCCATCAGCATTTTTGTTTGCTTTCTTTAGTTTGTAGTGGCACAGCAACAATGAAGAAGCAATCATCCATCATCCAGCTAGTCAAACAGAATAAAGATCTGAAAGTGGAAATAATTCATGGTGTTAGCATTACTCATTTAAGTTCTATCTGACTTTTAATGGAGTTTTTCTTCAAAATTTAAACCAAACTTTGAAATTCTGGAAGAGGAGGGTAAGGAGGTGGGGATGGGGGAAGGGACACACAATTTCCTTAATAATATTTTCATATACTTTAGTTCTTTCCATTGCTATTACACTTTTTATTTAAGGTAATGGACCTTTAAGTGTACAATGACTAGAAAATTTCCACTAGCTAAATAGGTATTCAGATTTATAAATGCTTCAATTTTAATAAATGCTTCTAGTATACTTCTCAAGTAAATTTTCTGCTCTATGCAATATTGCCAAACCTTGTAACTTAAAAAGATACAAGTCAGGATCCAAAAATTTTAATAAAGGGAACTTCTCCTGAGCGTCTCTCTGGGAAGTTAATTTCTTTATTTTCTGTATGCATAGGAGGGCTCCTAAATTTCTGTTTTAGTTGAAATTCTCAAATAACATTGAGAACAAGAGTTTGATTCCAAGAAAAACCCAACAAATGAGATTTATAAAAAATGTTTCCACAGTTAGCAGCAGTAGAAACATGAGATGAAAATTTTGAAACTTGATGACAAAACTGGAAACAGAGAAGGCCCAAATGACTTAGGAACAGAAACTCATTAAGAAACCCCTTTTGCATGTATTGTTATTTATACTCAGAGTCTGCGTTACAAAAATAAGCATTTCAGTTTTTGAGGTGAATGAACTGAAAATTTTCTATGCAAAAAACCATTGAAAATAAATGTTTCCTATGGGGATTCAGAGGATCTTGGATTTTGAGCTTTTGTAAAAGAGTACTTTTGTATCACATTGAATTTCCATTTCTATTTCCACGGTGCTACCAGTGTCATGCCTTTCCCTCGAGGTTTTGGTGGTCATAAGACAAGTGATACAGAGAGAGGATGTGAGGTGCTCTGAGGGACCCTTGGAGGTCTAAGGATTAAAACAGCCATGATATAGCATGTCAGTCCCCTATATACTAGGATCACCAGCTGGTTGCAACTGTTTCAGATCAGGGTTGTACTAGTTAAAGAACAGATCACCTTCCTTGTCTTGCTTCCTTAGAGTGGTTTGCAACACTACATGTCTCTCCCTCTAAGCTGACTGAAAAATACATCTGGGAACAGACCTGGCTATTTTACATTCTGAGTTACCTGGAGGTAAATACTGCAATCAAGGCAAACTCCCATTTCATTACCTTTATTCACTCTTTTATATGGCAATATTACAGATGGTTAATCATCATTTTACTAGATTCATTCTCTGCTTAGAGCACATCAACCTCTGCTATTTGTAACAGTGAAAGTGAGGGTGGGTACATCTCTTCCATGTGAGTTCAGAGTTTGGCTGCTGCAATAGATATATTGCATAGTAGCTTTCCTGCATGAAGGGTATTGATTACTCCTGACCTGAAGTCCCTTTTGAAAAATTCTATACATAAAGCTGTGATCTCAAAAAATTTACCTCACAGGCTGCCAGAGTTCAGCTTCTAGGTTTGAAATGCATGTCTGAACAGCTTCTCATAGTCATCTTGCTTGGTCGTTCTCATCCCTGTTTAGTGTGTTTTACACTCTTACTTCCTGTCCTAGGTCATATCAGAAATCATGGTGGAACTTAGGGCTTAGGAGGACATGTAAGAGTGGAAATGAAAATATGTCCCCAATACACTAAATTGTGGTGCCCAGGTATGCATGGTTTCAGTATGCACCTCTTTCATTCTTTATCATTTATGGCTTGAGATTTCAAACATCAAATACTTGAAGGCTTGTACATACCCCCAGTGAAGAAACTGTATATTCCGCATCTCCACTGCGAGTTCTTCCAGGGCAAGCATAAGTCATTGCCACATGTCTTGTTGTGTACTTCCAGCTTTTAACTTACACAACAGTGATACTTTCTTTTACCTTCCTTTAAACTAGATTAGCATGTTGAAAGTTCAGCAGTGCTTAATAGGGCTAGATGGCTTAAGATTGCGTGAAAAAATTATTTACTGAAAAATATACCTTTAATTCTTTACAAAGCAGACCTGGATTTGTCAGATGTGGACTACGATAAAATTGTTCTCAGGATTCAGGAAATTAAAGTAAATTTCATCTCCTGGGAGTCAAAGTCTGCATTCACTTTGACCTCCAGAGATAAACTTAACTGGCATGCTGTGGAATTCTAGATGCAACATCTCCTAAATATTTCCTACCACTAGTTCTACTTTTCTATACAATTATATGATCTCATAGAAATAATTTCTATACTTAGGATGGTTTTAGCTATCATGCTTTTTGCACTGAGTGGAAAAACATCAGGGCTGAATGTCTTCAGACAAAAAGGCAGCTGAATCAAAATCTTCTATATGCTTGGTATATTTGCTAATTCTGGATGATAAGCTAAAAAGTAAGTGGAATTTCTGACAAGATAAATGCCCTTTGGTTGTCTGAGTACTTCTCACCTTTGGGTGAATACAGCTGTTGAATAAAACCCCAAATTTTTAAAGTTCAGTTGAACTGAATGCCTTACCTCCTTGGTTAGCTGCAACAATTGAAAAGTGTAAATCGTTGCATAGCATTTTTGGTGATCTTCTATGACATCCTTATAACCTGGTAGGAGTGAAAAGGAAACAATGAAATACATTCTTTGTCACTAAGACAATAGAACAAAGCCTCACACATGAGATTCCTCTAAGCAAGATTAGTTTACTTAGGTATTGCAATTAACATTTCACAGAAGTCTGCAAGGATCTGTCCTGCATCTGAACACACAGTCTGGATTGCAGAATTGAACAAATTTATTACATTTGTATATGACAGTGGAAAATAGGCTTAAATTCAAAGTGATTTTGACAAACTAGATAAATATTCTGGAAAGAAAATTACATTCAATAAAGACAGTACAAAGGGGAGAAATATTCAGCCATAGAAATAACAACAAAACTAATTAGGTGATCTTGAAGGGAACAAAACAAACCAGTGCTTAAATGAAATGGTCATTAGTTAACAGAGTACTGCTGTTACAACCAAAGCTTGCATTCCACATGGAAGCATGGAAAAAAGAGTACACTCTGTGACACATGCACAGTTCTTCTTTTCTTATAAACACTTACAAAGTTCCAAGTAGCTTATTAGCTCCAGCTTTGGACATTGCACCTCAAATAAGATACAAATCAGTTGAAGACAGTCCTTATGAAAGCAGGAAGAGACATCAGCTCTTGAGATGTCCTGGAGTGCCTATGGAACAGTGTTTGGAAGTGGGCTTTAACTATGTAAAGATTGAGAGGAATACTCTGCTTGTTGTCCCTTTGGTGGATAATGTAATACTCTGAAATTACAGAAAGGAAGGTTCAGGCTAAACGTTAAGGAACAGTTTGCAACAGCAAGTCAGAACAGATTGCCTGAGGAGGCTGGAGTGGTGCTGTCGCTGGAGGACTTCAGAATGGGTTAGACAAACACTTGTCAAAAATGACACAGATGTAGCTGATCATGCCTTGGGGCAGAGCCACGGAGGAGCTGACCTTGCAAGGTCCCTTCCAGTCCTACTTTTATGTATTGAACATTATGCTATTTCCTCCCATCCCACCTTCATAATTCAGTTTTCCTGTTCCTCCCACAAGCTTTCCTTTATCTCCAGCTACTCTCCTAAAAATAACCTTTAACTGCCTCTTTTACTGTTTTATGCATATGTAAGAAATGCTTTCTGCACAAGACACTTCTGTGGATGGACAATGCTGATCTCACCCATGGAAAAAGACAGGACTACTTCTCACCATTTGCTGAGGTGAATTGGTTATGGAAAGAGGACTCTTACTGCAGGATTAGGACCTAGGCATCCAGGAATATTTTAGCCACCAATAGAAACATGGACTGTCGCTGGTGATAGCTTTCTTTATGCAAGGCAGAAACCCCCCCCAAGTTAGGTATACATTTATTTTTCAATATTCATTCTGGACACGTTAACTTTACAAGTCTGGTACACGTTTTTCCACTGTTTGATATGACAAAGCTGAAAGGACACTAGGTCTTAGTAAGTTTAACCTGAGCATCCTCTTGTTTTGCTGAGAGGAGTTAGTTTGAGATGGAAAGGTAACTGCACTGCGTAGTCAGAATGAGTAGCTGAACTCAGACGAGATGGCCAAACGGGTCCGATTGTAACAAGCTGAGTACAAGTCGACAGCCGGAGGGACATCGCTTTGGACATCTCCTTCTCTGGGTCCTGCTACCGAAGTGGGGGGTGACCTCATCCCCGCGATTCGGGGATGGCTTGAGCTGCTCGTGTTGCGGCCAGGCGGGCTCGGGAAAGACGGCGCTGCTCGGGGAGCACGGGGAAAGCCCGGCAGGTGAGCGCCCCAGCCCCGCCTGGCGCAGCGGGTCGGACCCCGGGCAGGGAGCCGCCCGCGGGCTCTCCGCGCGGTTCCCCCCGCATTTCACGTAGCGCCGAGGAGGACGGACCGGAACGGGAATTGCAAGCTCCGTCCCTGGTGCGCGGCGGCAGAACCAGCATCGGCAGCAGCACCGGCCGGCTCCGACCCGCGGGACCCGCGCCGGGCTCAGGCTCAGTGCCTCGCCCGCCGAGGGAACAGCGCGGAGCCGGCGGATGGCGCACATGGGGCAGCCGAGATGAGGGGGCCCGGCGGGGCGGGCCTGATGTCGCCTGCCCCCGGCCCGGCCGGCGCACGTGGTGGCAGGGGGCGCGGGGCCGCCCGTTCTTGCCCGCCTCCCCGGCGCGGAGGGGCGCGCTGTGCCGCCGCGCCGCCCTCAGCCCTCTTCCCCTGTGGTTTTTGTTTTCTTTTTTTTTTGAACTCTTGCTAAGCAAATTGCGCGTGATGAGCTCATGATGCCGCGCCCCCCGGCCCGGGCCCAGGCAGGCAGGGGTACGTGAGGCGGGCGGGCGCGGCCAACTGCGGGGGCTGCGCGCAGCTGGGGGAGGGGGCGCTCTTGGTCCCACGCTGTTTACTGGACTCAGGTTGCGGGATTTTTCCCTCCTTTTTTTTTTTTTTTTTTTTTTTTTTTTTTTTTTTTTTTTTAACGTGTCCGTTGCCCGTCTCCCGCTGCGTGCCGGGCTGTTCGCCGCTCTGTGCGCAGGTGGATCCATGAGCTGCTCCGGGCGCGGCTCCGCCGGGGCGGGAGGAGCGGCCGCCAGCCCCGGCTCCGCCGCCTCCGCGGGGGGCGGCCCCGCCCGGGCACGGGCTGGGCAGGCGTGAGGCGGGCGAAGTTTCTCCGTGGTGCGGGGCACCTCGGAGGGACAGCGGGGAGGGAAGGAGCTGGCCCCGCGGTGCCGGGGGAGCTCACACCGCCACCAACGCCAGCAGAGCAGCCCGCCTTTGGCCATGAAGAGGAAACAGAAAAGGTTTCTGCAAATGACGCTGCTCTTCACCGCGGCTCTGATTTTCCTGCCCGACATCGGCCTCTGGTCTCTTTATAAGGAGAAGCACCTGGTGAAGCCGCCTGAGCTCGCCGAGCCGCAGGTAGGTGCGAAACCGCCCGAGAGCCCTGCCGTGCCCCGCCGTGCCCTGCAGCGCTGTCGCCTCCCGGGGCACGGCCCCGGTGCGCCCGGCCCGGCAGCGCGCGGTGCGGGCAGCGGCAGCACGTGCGCTCGTCCGGCCGCCGCGCCCGACAGGAAAGTTGTGAGTGAAGATCTGAGCCCGCCGGGCTGCGCTTCCCTGGGAAGCGGAAGGATGAGCAGTCACAGAGGCTGCCTCTGAAATTAGGAGGACGTGAGATTTTGTATGCTTCGTTGGTGAGCCGAGGGTGCTGCTGGGCTCTGGTTTTCATTGCGAGAAGGGGAGGTTTACCGCAACTTTTGTTTGTATAAAGACTGCAATACTTCTCTAAGTGGTAAATGGCTGCAGGTCCGCTGAAATTGCTCGGCATTTGTCTAGGTGTTGTACCGCCGAGATATTTTGTTTCCACTTCTGTTGAAAACTCGACAGAAGTGACTGGCAGTATTTTTCTCTTATGAATGTTACTGTTGTGACCTGATACAGCTACGCTGTGTGTAACTGCTTGTCAGACTGATGTCACAACGAACTCCCAAATATTTTCAGTGTACAGTTTCTTCAATCACTATTATTAATAACAGCAGTTGATCTTAGCTGGTTTTTTTCCTTGAGTTATTCTTCAACTTCCTGGGTTTATGTATGGCTTATAAATCACAGTATGACCTGCATTAAGGGAAGTTTAGTTTTAAGGAGTTGTTGTAATGCAGTTCTTTATAACCCTGCCTGTAATTTACCAAAGCTTATGTTTGTTCTGTTCAGCAGTGCTATGCCCCTAATCTATAATTGCCAGTGTAATTTAAATTTAACATGAATATTTCATAGATCATTAGTAAGAAATTATGAAATTGTTTCATCTTTTAGCTTGTTTACCACTTGCATAGCCTACATGTTAGAGTGTATTAGATAGCATCATTTATCATTTTATTGTATTAGTAGTCTTCATTTCAAGGGTCATCACCCATGTATGTAAAGCACATTCCACATACTGAACATATTTAAGTCAATTACTTCAACTGAGCAATAACATATTTGATTCTTTGTTAATATAGCTGTCCATTACAGGAGTTAGTCCTCCAAAATAACCTAACTTTGGTTAGTGAAATATCCTGACTATTACTAGAGGAGGGAGTTGGGGATAGCTTCTTAATTTGAAGCTTATTTTATCTTTAAGATGCAGTACGTGTCAGGTACCAGAATTTAGTTGGAAGTAATTTCTGCTGAAAGAAAATTATACACAATCATAAATGACTGTCATTAGTTTACAAGGTGCACACTGCAGTCTGCTGTTTCCAGTGCCAATAATGGTTTCCATGTGTGTTGCATGGCTCTTTAAAACACACATGCCTTGACATAAGATATGTTCAAGACTGCACTCTTAAGTAGAGCATGATTGGTTAGCACTCAAAGGGAGCTAACTTTTTAATTTAAAAAAATGGATAAAATTCTAGATAAAATGGTGGAAGAAAACCTTGGGAATAAGCATCTGAGCATACCTGAAGGGTTAGTTAGACTTGCTAATGAGACCCCAGAAAATTTTAAATCCTAAGTTTTCTGAAAAGGTCTTTTTATTAGTTTGCTTTTCTCTATTTCTTTTTTTTTTATTTTTATCTCCTTCTCTTTTCTCCCAACATGAGTACTAATTGAGCAGTAATGGGACTGTTTAATGGGAAAACAATAAAAAATGAAGAGTGTAACTTTGAACCTTACAACTGACTCTAATGTTACTGTGTTAACATGATAAGTATTGAAATCATGTTGGCAATGTCATTATCCGGTGAAGAAGGCAGGTTTAAGTACAGGTGAGTAATGCAATTAGGTTACTTGTGTTTTTTGATGTGCACAGTATAACCCAAAATACTTACAAGGAACAGGGGTTGAAATACAAGTTTGAGTTCAACTCCCTTAAATGTAAAGGAAATGGTAAGATAAGACTTCCTTGAGACAACACTAAAATGAGGTCATAGTAGAAAATACTGCATTAGAAATAGTGAAATAGTGTCATGGTAGAAATGTAACTTTCTTTTCCCCTAGTAAGTGAGTTAGAGATGTAAGAATTTAAACACTCAGCACAGTCATTCTTTGCCCTTGAGGTGTTCAGGTACTTGATACTCAGTGTGACTTAACACAAGTTTAGAGGTTAGTCCTACTGAAACTGCAGCAGACTTTTGTTATATATTCTATGATTGTGTTAAGTTACATAGGTATATATTTAGAGTCAGCATGTGATAGTGAGGTATGGTTGGACTGCTATAGTCTGTCTTGACTGTGGAAGAGAGGCAGAGCTGTCTGTGGCTTCAGTAATTTGGTTACAGGCTCAAGTGGTTTTGCCTTCATGGGTAAAATGTGTATCTGGTGTTACTCTGATATTGACAATAATGTTTATAAACGTACCATCTTGTTTTAAGAACAATTAAATTAATGTTATTGATCATCAGATCTTTTTGAGGAGATAGCGAAATGTTTTGACTAGCTATATGTTAAGCTTTCCAATTCATTGCTAAAGCAGACATCCTCAAACTTCCCTGGGAATGAGGGCTCTGTCAGCCTCTCCCACCACCTCAGCTGCTTCACAGCACCAGAGCAAGGGAAGGTAGCAGGCTGAAGGAGGAGACATTGAGTTCCTGACAGCAGTAAGCAGAGAAACTGCTTAAAAGCAGTCCACAATGCAAAAATAGTCTGCTTCTGTCAATGGTAGAACAGTGTCCCCTGGGGACTGTGTCATTCTCAGTGCCTAGAAGAGGTGCTTGTGTTCTTTAGTGCTGTCTAGAAATTCTAATATGACAAAATAAGTTGACTTTTTATGCATGAAAATAGTGCTACAATAAGTTACATAAGAATATTTTTTGTCACTGCAAGTTCTGTTGCTGAGAGAGAAGCTCTTCTGTAGGAAAAATTAAAAGATGAGAAAATTATATTGACAACTGTGATTCAGACAACAATAATGATCACTTTAATTCTATAAATATTATTAATCTCTATGAATCTTTGTTTCATTGAAACTTTCTCAAAGCTATCATCTTTTTGTAGTTTTTTCTCTTGAGAACTTAATAGGCTTGATCTTTTTATTTTGATAACTATAATTTACTTTTGGTTTGTCACAGTATTTAAAGTGGAGCTTCAATGGTAAAGGTACATATATTAAGGTTCAAAGCTACATAGTGCAAGAAGGTCTTCATAAAATATAGGTTGGCAGTAAAGTGGCATACATGAGAAAAAAAAAATCTGCTTTGATTCTTTCTAAGTCAGTCTTCCTTGCTATACTATGGGATTAAAAGAACTCGAATAGGGTAGTTTTACTGCCTTTTATAAAAAGTCTTGTAAATTCCTTAACACGTTATGGTGTCCTTGAGTTTTGATTACAGTTTCTACAGGTAGTTTAACTTTGTGGGGGTGTGTTTGGTTTTGTTTTGTCATTGAGATATATTATATGATACAAGAATCCTATGTAAACTTTTGGTAAAATTCCAGGTTTTTAGATAGCAGGTTATACTACTAAAACTTAATTTCCGTTTTGTTTTCTGTGGAAGAAAAGCAACAAATAGTACAACAGTAGGATATAATCCTGGTCCAAACCTAGTTATTTCATTCTGCCTAAAGTTAGTGCTACTTTGTTTATCTACAGTAAGGCTTTATCCTTTTCTGTTTGTACACTTTCAGTATATGAAACATATCTTTGTGTAAAAACCCCAAATTTCAGTGTGTAATGTAGGTATTTGGTGAAAAGTGTTGTGACATATGTTTCTGTTTATATGGGATGCCAGTGTGGTTGACTGAAAGGAGGGCAGTCTAGTGAAGTAACCCCTAATATATTTCAACTTCATTTCATGTTTTTTTCACTGATTTGTGATCTCCCTGCTGCCCAGTGTCAAATCTCCTCACTTAAAATTGGACTGAATAGCAGCATCTCTTAGTCACAGATGCTTAGTAATACTTACTCATAGATGTATTACTGAAATGCTTTATGGTGTGTAAAGTATGGAAGTAAGGTAGATTTCTGGCTTCATTTCACTTACACTTTGGTGCAGTGAGGCATGCTGCTTTAACCTTCTGATTGTGGCACTTCTTTCTACCAGAGAAATTGTGGATGGTTTTGGCCCTTTTTATTTTGGTGCATGCATGGTGCCCAGAACGAAGAGCAAAATACAGCTGTGCTGGGAGGAGAAAGCATTGGTCCATAGGATCGAGTCACACTCTCTTTATGTTGTCCTGTGAAGTCTTTATTTCTGTCTGATTAACCCCAAGATTGCCTCTTTCTCATGGGTTTAAATCAACTCCTTAGGATAAGGAGAACTTAGTCCTTGCAAATCCTGTGGCCTTGTGCTGTAATTGGTAAACAGGCACAGAATTGACCTTCCAAGCCTGGTGGCTGTGAAAGTACTGACTTTGTCTTCTGAATCCATGAAGTGGTTTCAGCTTGAAATCTGTCTTTCAACTAGTCATTAATGTGTGAAGTCTGTGAAAGAGGTAAAAATTTAAATTTACCCCAAAGTGCAATGTTTCCTAATGTTTAGCACACAGGTTCTGGTAATCATAAATTTTCCAGGACAGTTAACTCTGTTAACTTACTATTGATTCCAGTGACGTACAAAGCTCGGGTTGGTGAATTCTGTTTCTGGAGCTGCATAAAAGCTGTATCTTGAGAGAAAACCTTACCCTTCTCCCCCTCAGCTCTTAGCTGTATTTGTGTTGTTTTTGTAGTTGATTTCAAAAGCTGCAATATCTTGTACAAATTATGGTTTGGTTAGCATACAAATACTCACCTATTTTCTTATTACACTGTCAGAGCACTGTTGGTTACTTACGTATATAGTTCCACTGTCTCACCTTTGCTTTCACTGCAAACTTATGAGGTGTGAGAGTTTTGTTTGTCTAGCAGAGGAGTAAATAAAGTATAGGATGACAGTCTTAAGTCTGCAAAAGTAACTGCTTGACTGTTGCTGACATTCATTTGTACTATTTTGGGAGAGTACCTGTCAAACCATAAAAAATACTGATAATATGAAGCCTCAGTTTCAATGCATGTGCTGTTCCAAGCAAGTCCTCATTTCTCTCCCCAGAGCAGCAGCTGGGACTTGGTGTGTTCAATCCCCTTTTATTCTACAGCCATGTTCATTGCTGTGCTGGTATGTCAGTTCCAAGAGCCCTTGTACATGGCATGACAAAACAGAGCTAATGTCTTAAAATGCAATGCACTGGCAACCTGAGTTTGCCTTTTAGGTGTTAAAGTCATACCTGTAATTCACTTCTTTGTCTAAATTGTTAATGTATAATTTTATTCCCTTGTATATATTGAAGCCTACTGAGGAAAATATGATTTGAGGTCTAAAATCTTTGTTACTTTTAAGATATAATATTATTTTTGACAATAAACAGTATGATTCTGTTGTATTCAGTATACCAGAGGGAGCCCTCCTGTGGTTAATTTAATACCTATCAATTTTCAGGAATGTTACTAAGCAGAGTATATCTTACAGGATAAAATGGAACTGCTTTCTATAGTTAATTTTCTTTCAATTTAACTTAGCATTTGTAATGCATTTCAGCCAGTATTATTTTGTGTGGTCATTTTAGATTAGTCTAAATCAAAATGCAGGGTCAACAAACCTCTGTGCATGGCAACACTCAGACTTGTAGAAAGATTACTGTGATGAGGGGGGCTACTGTGGAGTGCAAGATTGCTCACTGATGAGGACAGCATACCCAAGCTTTGTCTTGTCCCTTAACTAGGACATGATGCTCAGTTTTTTCGTACACTTCCTCATTGCCCTGTGCAGGGAATTTGTCTCTTGTGTTTGGCTCTGGAGAATTGCAGTGGCACTGTAGGTGCATCTCAGTCAGGAGCCAGACTGCTCTGTGTGTACTATTCAGTGGAGATGCAAGCGTCTGTGTAGGCAGGTGTCTGTTCACGAATTGAAGAAAGAACAATTCAGCTTTTCTCATGTTTTTAATGCTTAGACAGGTAACTTACGGTCTTTGTCTAGCAATATACTGATGCACACATTTATAGCAATTGATTTCAGCAAAACTGAATGTAACTATTTTGATGGATTTGGACCAGGAGTAGACACATTAAGCTACTTTAAATAAGTCTGAAAAAAATTAGCTCAGAGATCAACAAGTGCAACTCAGGAATCCCAAGCTGAAAATCCTACATATATTGTAAATGTTCCTCATGGTCAAGAGACCAAACTACACTGACTGAAAGAAATAGCAGTCCCAGTTTTTTAATGCTTCTTTAAAATGTGTAAAGGCTTTGAGGGGATGACAACTTTCTGAAACAACTTCTTTCTGAGAATTCCATTGTGTTGTGGTTTAAACCTGGCAGGCAACTAAGCACCATACCACCACTGCTCACTTACTCACATGGTGGTGGGATGGGGGAGAGAGGCTGAAGGGTAAAAATAATAAAACTCATAGGTTGAGGTAAAGGCAAGTGTAATAGGTAAAGAAAAAGCCACTCACGCAAGGAAGACAGGGAAATAGTTCACCACTTCCCAAGGGCAGGCAGATGTTCAGCCATCTCCAGGAAAGCAGGGCTCCATCCCTCATAACAATTACTTGGGAAGAAAAATGTCATCACTCCTAATGTCCCTCCTTCCTTCTTTCTTCAATTTTATTGCGGAGTCTGATGTCATATGGTGTGGCATTTCCCACTGGTTGGTTGGTTTCAGCTGTCCTAGTTGTGTCTCCTTCCAACTTCTTTTTTTGCACCCCCAGCCTCCTTGCTGGCAGGGCAGTACAAGAAGCAGAAAAAGCCTTGACCCTATATAAGCACTGCTCAGCAACAAAAAACATCCCTGTGTTGTCTACATTGTTTCCAGCACAAATTCAAAACACAGCTACTGTGTTTTACCCATACCAGCTACTGTGAAGAAAATTAATTCTATCCTGTCCATAATCAGCACACAATGCAAACGAGTTTTTAAGGTCAAGCTCTATAGTGATTCATTGGTTTCAAGCTGATTTTGACAATTGTCACATTTGGAGGAGTTTTGCTGGATGATATGCTTGTCTGGGTAGTTTTTCCTCAAAAATATGTCTTTGACATAGAAATCCTTTCCTTCTCCTTTATGAAAAAAACAACATGGGATAGACCTGCTTCTGGAGGTTTTCTCAAGAGTTAAAGAAGAGGGAAAAAATCTATTGCAGGAATTTAACAACTTCTGAATTTATCTTTCAAATTCTTTACCTTCATGTCTATGATTTTCACATATTTTTCTTCATCGAAAAGATGACATGGCTCCAAGTCTATGCAAACACTTGGTGATTGAAGTCGTCTATTTAATCAGCAAACTAAGAATAATATACTAAGAGAATTGTGAGAACAAAAATTATGAGGTGTATGTCCAGATGAAATAGGTAAGTTATAATAGCACACTCTTTTCTGAATGCTTGTACTCTGCAGGGTCAGAGCTGTTGTGTTTCTATGTAGTCATGTTTCACAGGGACAATGTTATCTTATGCTGTGGCTTTATGATCTCTTGGAAGATCCTGTTTAAGGAATTTCCTATCATCTCTTTCTTCTGGTCAAATCCTGTTTATTGAAGGTCTCTGCCCATAGGAAGCAGTCACGAGTGGGAATAGGAGGCTTTCATGTAGCCACATGTGGATTTAACATATGACTACAGCATCCTTTTCACCACCGTCACCTCCAGCTATTGGTTACCATCCCAGTCCTGAATTTTTCAGCCAAATCTCTGATGACAGGACACAACAGTTTTTAACTGATACTTCATTAGTTCACCTGAGACCACCTCCACAACAGTTTAAGCTTATCTGCCAGACTTCTCCCAGAAGACATTGGAGAGTATTTATATGTTGTCTTCCGAGCCACATAAGTAGTAACCCCTGTGAGAGCTCCAGCAACAAGGAGTTTGGAGATTGGTGCCATTTGGCAGTAGCATAAACACACAGTGCCATGAAATTCTGTCAGGTTTGTTCCATCTAAGAGCTACCATGTCCAGTGCAGTTCCCTGTGCATTGCCAATTGGTTTTTGTTTGTTTCTTTTTAATGCCAAATTTACAGTGCAAATTGGACATAGTAGACTAGAAAATCTGGACTGTACAACCTAAATGTTTCATCAATCAGCTATAAACCATTGATTCTGTGCTTAAGAAGCAATGGCAATTTAACAGTTTGCTTCTTCGCCACACAGCTGTTTATAACAGTGTGTGATACTGCTAAGAGATTTAGCTAGGCAGACCAATTATCTGAACTAGAATTTTGTCAGGACACCAGTGTTAATACAGAGTGCTTTAGAAATTGGATTGCTCACTGAAGTGTGTAAGTGTAGATTTATCAGACTAACTTAAGGTGCTCATTTGCTTAAAAAAGCATAATTTTTCATACTTTTACATAAAAATAGAATAACAGATGAATTTATTTAGAAAATTTTAGCCTGTTTACTTATTTTTGGTCCCTGAAAATAGTTTTCTGTAAATTACTGTCTTGGGTTGAGCTGGCAAAATGCCAACTGCCCAACACAGAGTCAGTCAGTCTTTCTCCTCCACACTGAGAAAAGGGAGAATGGGAAAATACCCCTCAAAGTAGGTTTAAACTTAAACTAACTATATATATTTATACAGAAAAGAGAACATTAAAAGAAAACTATAACACACACTTACACAAGTTAGATATAACAGCAACTTTTTTCCTCCCACTGTAAACAGATTCCATCACTCTAGATCCATAAGCACCTCAAAAGACACCCAGCAAGAAACAGAAAGTATAACAACAAAATGTTTCTATTTCCCTGAACTCAAACAAAATGCAAAATGCAGCTGCATGTCTTGCCTCTACTTCGGCTATGATGGAACTGAGAAACTCCTGCCTATCTCAGGTTTGCGTCATCTGGTATGAAGTATTTCTATGGTTACTTGAGTCAGGTGATACCTGTCTCTCCTAAATCTATGTAGATTCTCTGAGCCTGCTAATATGAGGCCCTGCTAAAACTACCACAATTACTAAGAGAATGCAAACAAATATTTAGAACAAATAAGAACATTTTATTGCAGCTTATTACAAGTTCTGTTTATATATGAAGATTTGGAAAAGGAAAGATTCCTTGTGTCTCTGTTCACAGCCAATGCCTGGGAAACACAGGCCCTGCAATGTTCACAGCTTCACTACTGTGAGAGAAATTTTTTATCCTGTATGCTTTTGCTTCACTGTGTTTAAAATCCAGTTTTGCATTAGATAAAATAATTTTCTGTCACCATCAGTTCATCTTTCTGTTTTGTCATTCAGGCCCTGGACTAAAATTTGTGGATGGAATGTAACTTTTAGGTAATGTTGCTTGAACTTCATGTGGCTGTTCCAAGAAACCAGGGTCAAATAGTGCACGTGTACTAGGAAGGTTTGAGACTTCTCCAACCACAGGAGTTAACTCCAGCAGGTATTGGCAACTGAAATGTCTTCTGCACAGATTAACTTCACCCTTTGCAAAATTTTTCCAGTCCCTTACAAAGCCTTCACAGGTGCAGCAGTAGTTATCCAGATCAAGGTAACTTGAGAAGAGGCTGTAAATCGTACCAAATCTTGTGCTTAACCACCAGTGGTACTCCAGTTCTGAATTGTCTCTCTTGCACAGAATGTAATACATAGTTTAATGCAATAGTTGACTTTTTTTAGAAGGAAAAACCCTTTTATTTTCAGCAGAGCAGTACATCTCCCTGTCTTGCTTCTTTTTCTCCTTTTAATTTTTTTTTTGAGAAAACCCCCCACACATTTCAGATTCTTTAATGTTTTTGATCTCTCACTTGGCTGTTGGGTAAATTGCTATATTGAATTGAGTAATGGAAATTTTTTGATTGCCTTTTTTATGAAGGGTAGTTTCACATTAGCATGGAGAATGCATGCAAAAGACACATTATTGGCATCCTACAAGCAATATCTTTCTATTTTTCTCAGACTCTCATAAATGACTACATTTTAATCTGCATTTGTTATGGGTACAAAATGAATGACAGGCTTGAACGGATGTTGTTTTTCCCAAATTGCTCAATATAAACTCAAGTGACAGTCAAATTGCTGATCAAATTTTGCAATTATAACACCAGTATAAAAATGTAAGTTCAGAACTTTTATGACATTGAGTAACAAATTCTTCATTAAAGTTACAGAATCATTAAAGACAGAACATACATGGGCATAAAAAGTACTTGGTATGGCTGTAAAAATGAGCAGAATATTATAAAAAAATGACATGTGAAAGCCTCACAGCAGAATATTCCTGCAGTATATTTAACCTGTGTTTCATATCAGAATAAATCTTTTTCAGCATAAGGACATCCTTGACCTGCTTTCCAGTAATGGTGAAACAATGGGAGTTTCTCCAAGTACGTGGAGACACTCCTCCTAATGATGGTCAGATTTTGAGCTACATTACTATATAGCCTGAGAAGAGTGTGGTTTTATATCTCCATTTTCCCTAAAGTAGTCCATTTAAGAACTACAAGCCCAAAGAAGGTGCAGCCAGGACATACATATTAGCCTGTACTTCACTAACTTGAAAGTTAAGTTACATTCACCTCTACCAACTGCCTATACTGATGGAATTTAAAAGCAAAATTGAAAGCTGCCATCTTCAGCAATACAAACAGAGGTGCCATATGAGCAGGAAGGACTGCAGAGGAGGACAGGAAACTTCAGAAACTCCATCAGGGAAAGCAGCAAAACTGCAAATGGGTGGGAAATAAATTTGTCTGGAAACATTGTCTACTACTGTCTGTGATCTTTCCCCATCTTCCCTGCCTTCTCGCCCCATGAGGAGAGGGTGCACCAAGAGCAGTAAAGATGAAGATGCTGACATATCTTTATATATGAATGGTTTAAAGTGTTGAGAGAAACTGCTTGAAAAAGACTTGTTATGTATGTGAGACTTGCTTTCTATAAAACTGAGGTGGTATCCCAGCAAAACACTGCTCAGAAATTTCGAATGCTGTAGTGCGTGCTCTGACCCCACACACAGTAATAGTGCAGTCGCGATTAAGGTGTTTTCTTTGAAGCAACTTCAATATGAACGTGTGAGACACATTTTTCTTCAAACGGTCTAGACTTAAAACAGATGTCTCCTTCAGAAGCAATGCAGAAAAATTGTATTTTATATTGGGAACAAGGAAATGGAGATGGCATCATGCTAAGCAGCAACCTGCTTCTGCATCTGGAATGAATATGAATGACAAATGAACGTGGGAGATCAAGGCCAGGCCATGTATTTACTGCCTGTGCACTTTGTAACCTCTTCCAAGACATAGGTCTTGGAAAAACTTTTGCTTTCTTGTGTCCTAATAATGTTTGTTCTGTGGCTTGCAAGAGTAAAATCTTACTGATTAAGCTTAAAACTAAATTTCAGTGAGAATTGAAACTCTTCTTCAATGAATTTTAAAGATTTGTTAGTAGAATTGACTCTCCAGAGGCACTAATTGTCATGGGCTTTGGGATTTTCCTTTTATTTATATATACACACACATCCCTACAGATGTGTATGCTTGTCTATGGGCAGAAGGAGGTGAGAAGACCATCTTTGCTTCCTACATGCAGAGGGAATTTATTTTTTGTAGTGTAACATGCCAACAATCTTGTGAGGAATGGAACCATTTTGTGAGGGACACCATGCAAATACATGGAGAAGCATATGGCAATGGGTATAAATTCAGTACAATCTACAGTGTCTTTGGCATTTTCAAGTGGTTTTTTATTATTTTGGATTTTTATTTTGTTTTTGTGTCTTGTGCCTTGTCTCTTTTTAAGCACAAATTGTATGTGGGCTGACTTTCTGTTTAGTTTTTCAACAGTGATAACTCTCAACAATCTACTGAATGTTTTTTTCTCCTCTCTACTTCTAAGTCTTGAAATACATATGAAATATGATGTTGGCTCCTTTCATTTATGCCCTTGTTTCTATTCACTCCTTCCTGTTAGTCATTTCTACTTTTCACAGAGTTGACTCCCATGTAGAATTTTTTAGGAGACCATACAAAAGTTTGTTCAAAAATACTTGCCTAAGGCTGCTGTCTTTACAATACACTATGCTAACCTGCCATTCTCCTGACTTGTGTGATCTAAAATAAACAACTGGCCTTTTCTTCCATTTAGTATCATTCTCCATATTGCAGATAAATGTCAACTAATCTGGTTGTTTAAAAGACTGGCAACTCTTAACGATAGGGGAGACTTAAAAACTGACACAATACTAGGATGGAAGTGACAAGAAGGAAACATGAAAGTCAGAAAAATGTATATCTAGGAGAATAACAAGGAAAATGCATCCCATCGAGTATATTTCTTGAATTTCTCAGTCGTGTTGCTATTGGGCCTTTTCTTTCATGTTGCTCTAATCTGCATGCTTGGCATATTTTGTTATCATATTATTTTTTTAAATGCATGCTAACTACAACCTTGCTTCTCTGTTCTAATTTATTATACCATATTAGTAAAGCTGCTTTGGAATACCCTGGATTAATGATGCATTTAAACTGTTTTAAAATGACCCTGAGCTAGGTCAATTATTGAAGTAATGCCAGTAAGGAATATTTTATTTTGATTGCAGTAAGCTTTTAGTTTTATGTTAGCTGCATCATACAAACATGACCTGTAGGCTTTTAATGTTGTAATGAATTGAAAATGTGTGAATAAAGCTTTATATTTTTACATAGCAAACTAAGGCTATTTCTTGAGAGGAGACTATAATCTTGTTTTCTTCTGTGATTCACAGGGTCACCTTTTTTGTGCAAGTGCTCTGAGAATATAGGGTTGCCTTTTCAATATAGAAGGAAGACATAGTGAAGTGTGGGTGCTGCATATGGAATGTGAGGTGTCAGTGCAATTGCCCCTTCTGTATCCCAAGTTTGCACAGACCTATGCTACTACACCTATACTCTCCCTTTCTCTGCGACCTGAAGGTTGGAAGGACTGAGCAGTTCAGCCTGTGATTGTTATTTGTGCTGTAGGGTGGGAGAATTCTGTGATACAGGTTATTTCTCAAAATTTCGTTTGTAAATGCTGTGCTTTTATATGTTTTTCTTGTGAAATTCACATCCTTAATTATTGCAATATTCCTTTCCTTTTTGGAAGTGTAAAGTGTTATTTGCTCTGTTCTTCTTTAGAATTGAGCAGGGATGAGGGCGTATATATTTCACAAAATTCATGGATATGGTTTTTCACATCCCAAATATGTCTCTATATTTTAATCTAATCTGCTTTTCTGTGTAAAACTGCAGTATAGTTGCTCTAGTAGAGTCTAAGATTAGGGCAACTCATATTGCAGATTTAAAAAACAAAGATCTGTCCAGTATAACAAAATTTAGTAACACAATGTTATGTCAGTAGAACTGGCATTGACTTTTCTTCAATGACATTGGATTTCTCAGTTTGGCAGTGCTTTAGAAGCTGAAGTAACTTGTTAAGTTTTACAAGTAGCTTGTGGCTGTAGCTTTTTGTTAAAAAGGTCTTCTGAAGGTGAAGCTGAAAAGGGATTCCAGTCATGGCCTTAAAGTACACCTATACATAACTTGTAGAAATTTGATTAAAATAAACAGAATATGCACTTCCCCAGAACAGTGTTTTCAAATAATTTAGAGGTCTATTAACTATCTAAAGAGAGTTTTTAAAATGAGGGCTCCTACTCTGTGTGGGAGAACAGTGATTTGGCAGTGACTGAGATGCTCATGAGAACAGCAGAGATCTTCAATATCAAGCCACTTGCAAGATAAACCAAAATGTAACACAAGACTGGAAAGATTAATTCTGATTGCTTCTGAAGAATCAAGGGAAGGAAAACAAAAACGTTTTTATGTTTTGGGGTTGTTAGTTGTCTGAGATACTTCCCAGGTGCTTGAAAACTAAGATATTCTATGCCTAGGAAACAGAGGCATAAATACATGATTTGTATATTCAATGGCTGGTGTTTGGGAGATTCATTGTAATGGACAGAGTTAATGTAACGGAATAGAAACAAAATAAGGAATTGGGAAATTTGGGGTAGAATATAGGCAGAATTTTGCAGCTGTGTTTCAGGATGTCTCCATATAATCTTCTGTCTTTCTCTAGTGCTCTGAAGAAAAATGTGGATAAATTATAAAATAATGTATATGGGGAAATAAATAATCCTAGGTTTACATATGCAGCAATAACTTTTGACACAGTAATTGCTACTCAGGAAGGAGCTCTTGATGCTTATATTAGTTTTATGAAAGTGTTAGCTTTCGTTTCAATGAGGATACCATTATTATGACTACTGTGTAAATTCATCGTGTACTCCCAAGTACTGTATGCAATTCTTGTTCAATCATAATCATCACAGATGGGGTAGAAAAGATACCTATTAAGGGTGAGTGAATTAAGTAAAGGTTTCTTTGCTGAGTGACTGATGAGAGGACTGAGAGTTTGATAGAGGTACCTTAGAAGAAAGTAACATGGAAAAGATATTCAGGTATCACTTTATTGACTCTCATTAGACATAATAGCATCAAATTAAATGCTGTACCAGTTTCAAAACAAATGGCAAGTGCAGGTTGGTGTACAATATATTATTAAGCTGTGGAGCTTTCTGAACCAGGGATTGTGAATATTAAAAGGTGGCATGGCTTCAAGAAACAATTAAATACATTCATGGAGGAAAAATGCATTAGGGATAAAGTCACTGCCTCTGTTTTGCAATGTCCTTGAACCATCAGTTGCTGGAGGCTAGAAGGGTATATCATAGGGAAATGAAGTTGTTTGTTTACCATGTATTTATACCTTTCCTTAGGACTTGCTTTGTTCATTGTCAGAAACAAATAGTTTTCTAGATGGACCTTTTTGTATGACTTATAAAAGTCATTGTTAAAATAATAATGTGTAAGTTAAAGTCATCCATAGTAGTTGCTGGTACGAAATCACGCTGTGGGACAGGAGATGATTTTGAATGAGTTTCTTGATGACAGAGACTGTTCTGGTAAGGCAGAAAGAGTAATATTGCCAGACAGATCCAATGTTGCTGCTCCACAATGAATTTTAGGGGTGGCACAGTGAGAAAGCATGTACCCTAGACTAAGCATAACTGTTACAATATGCATTTTCTTATTACAAATACACATCTTGGTGTATGAATTAATATTTGAGGGAGGCTAAAGACACAATTTCAAGATTCTAAACTTTAATTGATACTTACAGGGGCACTCATACTCTCCATCCTCTGTTAGGTGCTAGTAGCAGAATCCTATAGTCTTTTGCGTAGTTAGCATGTTTTTAATTTTTATGTAACTTTTTCTGTATCTTAAATAATGTTAAAGTTTTCCTCCTCAGGATAAAATGTTGAATATGGTAAAGCATCATAAGGAACATTTTCAGTCTGAGGTCATGGTATTGTTCAATATATGTGAAACAGCTTGAAGGCATTGTGGTTTTCAATGTAGGGGTATTTCTTAACCAATGAAGGAAAATATTTTTTTAGTTGATACATTGCATATAAAGAGGAGGTTATGACCTTAAAATATTCTGATTACTCTTTGGAATATCTACAGAGCTGTACATTCATTACCCTGTATTCTGAACTCTTTAGTACGTATAGATAGGAAGGTGGTGGTTTGCTATTTCCAAATGGTTCCCATTTTCCTGGTATTGAACTTTTTTTGATATTAAGGCTATATCTTTATTTCAATATGAATAAAATCTACCACAGGTATGTGTATCTTAACCATCTAGGATTGAAGAAAATACCTTTTCTCCTCCCGCCTCAGTAGAGGTTACTTACAGGAAACGTTATTCATCAGGATTCTGTACACTATGCTCCTCAGGGATTTGCCAGGTGCTTACCAGAACAGCACTTATAGTTTGCTGACAGTAACTCGTGAAGTTAAAAGCTCATCTCTTTTTTCCTTTTTTTGCAATTCTTTTATATTTTAGATTTTTTTTTTAATGTGAGTAGCATGTAATGAAGTTTCTAATGCAAAGCAGTACATCTAAGATGGAAAAGGTATTTTTAAAGAATCATGGAATCCTTTAGTTTGGAAAATACCTTTAAGATCATGGCCAACTGTTAACCCAGCACTGCTAAGTCCACCATTAAACAGCGTCCCTAAGTGCCACATGTACATGTCTTTAATACCTCCGGGAATGGTGACTCCACATTTTCTTGGGCAGTCTATTCCAATGCTTGACAACCCTTTCAGTAAAGGAATTTTTCCTAATAACTGATCTAAACCTCCCATGGCTCAACTGGAGGTCATTTCCTCTTGTCACAGGAAAACTGTAATTACCGCTGGTTAGCTGGGAGAAGAGGCTGACCTCCGCTCGTCTACTTGTTTACAACCTCCTTTCAGGTAGTTATAGAGGTGACAAAATCTCCTTTCAACCTCCTTTTCTCCAAGCTAAACACCACCAGATCCCTCAGCTGCGGCTTGGAAGACTTGTGCTCCAGATCCTTCACCACCTCCATTGTCCTTCTCTGGACATGCTCCAACATCTCAATGTCCTTCCTGGTGCGGAAGCTGTGGCTTCACCAGTGCCAAGAACAGGGGGACAATCACTGACCTGGTCCTGCTGGCCACATCGTTTCTAATACAAGCCAGATGCCATTGGCCTTTTGGCAACCCGGCCATACCGCTAACTCCCATTCAGCCAGCTCTCAACCAGCATTCCCAGGTCCTTTTCCACCAGGCAACTTTTCAGCCACAAGCCTGTAGCAATGCCTGAGATATTTGTGACTGAAGCGTAGTACTCTTCAATCTCCTGGAATTCAGTTTTAGAATCATAAAAAGGGTTTAGTTCAAAGGGACTTTAAGATCATCTAGTTCCAGCCCCACTACCATGAGTAGGGATATCTTCCACTAGACCAGGTTTCTCAGAGCCCCATACAACCTGACCTTGAACACTTCAAGGGATGGAGCATCCTCACTGTGAAGAATTTCTTCCTTAATCTGTCATGGTGTAACAGTAGTCAACAGTTAAGGACCACACAGCTGCTTGCTTACTCCCCTAATGATGGGACAGGAAAGAGAATTGGATGAGTAAAAGGGAGAAAATTCAAGGGTTGAGACAAAGTTTAAGAAATAAAGCCAGAGCTATGCATACAAACAAAGCAAAACAAGGAATTCATTCACTACTTCCCATGGGCAGGCACTGCTCAGCAATAATGAAAACATACCTATGTTATCAACACTATTACCAGCACAAATCCAAAACTTAGCCCCATACCAGCTACTATGAAAAAAGTTAACTCTATCCCAGCTGAAACCAGGACCTAGGTATTCTAAAATCTCCCTTTTTTACCAATTTATAACTGTTATCCTTTGTCCTATCACTTAATGCCCTTGTAAAAAAGCTTTAGCTCTCTTGTAGGCACCCTTTAGATACTGGAAGGTGCTATGAGGTCTTCCCAGAGACTTGTCTTCTCAAGGCTGAACAGTTTCAGTTCTCTCATCCTGTCTTCATGGTAGAGGTACTCCAGCTTGGGATCATGTTTATGGCCCTCCTCTGGACTCTAACAAAGTTCATGTCTTTCATTTGCTGGGGATCCCAGAGCTGGACCCAGTACTCCAGGTGGAGTTCCATGAGAGGAGAATAGAGGGGCAGAATTGCCTCCCTTGACCTGCTGGCCATGCGTCTTATCATGCAGTGCAGGATGTGTTTGGTCTTTTGGTCTGCAAGTGCATATTGCCAGGTCATGACAAGCTTCTTGTCAACCAACATTTCCAAGGCCTTCTCCTCAGACCTGCTGTCAGTTGATTCTCTGCCCAGCCTGTATTTGTACTTGGGATTGCTGTCAGGGTCCCTCTGGATGGCATCCCTTCCTTCTAGTATGTCAACTGCACTACACAGGTTGCTGATGGTGACAGATGTGCTGAGGGTGCACTGAATCCCACAGTCCATGTTGCCTACAAAAATGTTAAATGACACCTGTTCTGATACTGACCCCTGAGGAGTGCTGCTCATTGCCAGTCTCTGCTTGAACATTGAACTGTTGACCACAACTCTTTGAGTGCATGTGTCCATCCAGTTCCTTGTCCACTGAGTGGTCCATCCATCAAATCCGTAACTTTCTGGCTTAGAGCCAAGAATTTCATGCAGGACAATGTGAAATGCTTTGCACAAGGTTGGGTCTTCCTGAACCGTTGCACAGTTACTTGCTAAATTCCTACTCCTGTACTGCACTTTTACATGTGATGTAGATATTAGTTTAATTTCTCTCTTTCTTAAATATATGCCTGCTATGTAGACTTAGCTTTTATATACAAGTTGTGATATGATTCAGTCAGCTATACTCTTGATCAGTGTTAGAACTTGAATTGAAGAATTATGAAAGTTCTTGTAGAGTATTTCATAGCAAAATGATAAGATTTCCCAAAAAACAGACTGCAATGCCATAATCCCCATTACTGGAGTAAAGCTCCTGTTGCCTTCAGTAGGAACTGAGTTTTGTAATCAGTGCTGTCAGTCACCATCTGTACTGACACAATCTTGCCATAACAAGAGTCTGTCCTTTCTGGGATGCCATCTGTCAGGCCATTTCTTTTGACTTGTTCCCAACATCAGCCTTTATAACTTCTTTCATGTTTTCTTTTGTGCTCCAAGCAACCTCTCAAATCTTCATTCTCCCTGCTGTTTTCAAAATATGTTTTTGAACACTGGTGAACACCATGAAGTACCCTAGCAATAATGTCTATAACCCAACTCTGGGCAAAATCACAGTCATCTGAAGAAAATCTGTCAGGAGGCTAAGGTGTAGATCCCAAACTCTTTTCTCATTCCTTCAAGTGATATTTCAAAGCAGTGGCTGAGGAAGGTGTTTAAACCACTGATTACTTGGAGTCTTTGCTGTGGATGAAAGAAATTGGTTAGTGTGACAGTTAACCTAATAATAGCTTACAAAAGTATCAGCTCTTACAAGTTTAAAAATAAGATCAAGTAGCATTAATCTAATGGTATAACTGTTTTTGAAAGGCTTTTACTTAGTAAAACCAGATTTATGTAGTCTTAAAAAATTGTAGTTTTAGGCTGATACTTCCTAACAGTCTTGCACAGTGTTTCATCCTGATGTAGAGGTAGAAACAATTTATTTGGCACTGCATAAGCAAATAGAATGAAAAGTGTGAACCTAAAACCTTCCAGTTTGAAAGGGAGAACAAAACATAAGAATATATTAGAAATAATAATTATGTAAGGGGTGCATCTTCTTAATAAAATAACAGTAGTTATCATGTGGTTTAATGTGTTTTAAATATAATTCACTAATGATTTTTATTGTAATTTATGCATGTGGATGTATCAGAACAGCAGTCTTTCTTCCAAGTGGTTTCAGGGATGTGATTTCTCCAAACAAAATTTGAGTGAGCTCTTGGTTTAAGAATCTGATTTGAACTGTAAACAAGGATGATTTAGAGTTTCACAGAGATAGAAGCAGTAACTTTTATGGTAGTAGCCTCTTTTTAGTGCATGTGTGTATGTATATATATATACACACATATATATATATATAAAAATGTAACCCCCCAAAGTCTCTCATGTTGTGTTCTACCTGTAAATATCCTACAGATAGAAACAGACAAGTTCCTATATTCATATTGTATTCATTCTCAGAGCAGTAGCCCTGGCTATTTCAAAAGTTAAAAATTGTGAACAGACAATTATGTCACAGGTAATTAAAATGGATTTTACACCATCAAGGCTTGCCAAAAAACTTATGATGCTATATTTGCTTATAGTTATTTTACATAAAAATTAGTATTAGAATAGTGCCCTGGAAAAGTATAACTACACTGCAGACTGATTAAGAACTGACATACAATATCTATAGATACTTTCATTTGTTTAAATGTATTGAAGTCAGAATCATCACTATTCTTTCTGAGAAGCTAAGCTGGCATAAGACACTTTCCTTTTTCCAAATGTGAAATCTATTTCTTGTTGGGAAGTGGTGTGGATGACCAAATATTGTTATACGCATGTGACTGAGGTTCTCTTCATGACTCTTCAGTCCCTCTGTTTGCAGTGTCTAGCTTATTACTTCACTAGTTTATTATTTGTGTGATTAGCTTCCCATATTTTTAAGGTGTGGCTAGGAAATCTTCCTCTGGAAAGCAGTTCTCACTTGACAGATGACCAGTAACTATTGTGTGACTGATGTTACTTCTCAGCTTTACCTTACATTGGTTTCATGAAGGCTCTTTCCTCTCTGGTAGATGCTGCAGAGAACTGGATATGTGCCATCTTTTTTTTATTCTAGAATAAGATAGTTGTGTTTAACTTTCACATCCAGCCGTATGGTGTTACTCTTATACTGTTCCTCCTTGAGAAGAAAATGAAGAAATTATTCTGACAGAAAACTTAGAGAGGTTTTTCACTAAGATTAGTGACGCACAAGTATTTTTCAATCTTACATCAAATTTTCAAGGTTTCCCATGAAATCAGTTTGAACTATTTCTGTCATGAAAAACTGTCCATTTCCTTCATTACACTCTTCCTTCTAAGCAGACAAATAGATATGAGGGGGGAAAAAAAGTATCATTTGAGCTTTGCACCAAATTCACTTGTGGTGTCTTTCTGTGGAATAATAGTAGGTGAGAGCAAGCATGAGAAATCTGGCTGCTTTATGTCAGCTTTCACCAGCTCTACTAAGTTACCACATTCATATTTTTCAAGGCAAAGCTTCAGAAGCTCATAGTTTGGCTTTTTTGTGGTCTATCTTGGAATTTTTTCTGATTCAAATCAAGCACTCTTAGCTGAAACAGGGGAAGAAAATTAAAATCTGTGAAACAACCACTGTCCTGTTGTCACCTATCCCCTCTCCCCAGTAAAATTCCATGGGGTGGTGACAGCCCTCACTCAAGTGGCCTGTGAGCTTGTCATGTCATAAGCTATGTGGAAGGAGCACATGTGTGACTAGATTTTCTTTTCAGGCAGTGAAATGTATATAGTTAAAATGCTGCTTGAAATGGTAATAAAGCAATGCATGGGAGTTTTTCACATGAACCAAAAATATTTGTTGATGCTTCAGACTTTGTTGAATGTCTCTATCTTGAGTGATCTCTTGAAGTGCATTTCATTGGTTCGGAGGCTTTCATTGTACTTATTTAGGGGCGCAATTCGGTCATTTGATTAATTCTCTTAGACCAGGTGCTGAGCAGTTAAGAGCCATGAATCAGCCTTCCTGCAACCAGCTAATTTCAAATAACTTCTATGATACAGTAACCAACTATACATGTAGCCATCAGGGAATTGTAAAAAGACAAACCATTTAATAGTGGGGGATCATATCTAGAGCTTACTGTGCTTTTTCATGTATCTTACTAATGAGCTGTGTCTTTGAAGTCCTCCGAAGCAGAAGTTTCCCAGGGAAAGTTCCTCACTTTTTAAGAAATCACTTGAAAAATCTAGGTATTATTAGGAACACGGTAAAAATTACTACTACTTAATTTTACTATGTAAGCTTTTTTAATAAATATTTTTTATCTTTTGTTTGTAACTATTTGCCTTTTTCACTTTATTTGCAAAGAATAATCACCGTATATTTACAAAATATGAACTTCTGTGTTTGGTAAATTGGTTTTTATATCAGTCTCAGCAGCATCAACCCCTCTCTAGCCCTGACTAGTAAGAGGTGTTAGGACTTTTTTTTTAGTTCCTGTGGTGGAACTAGTTCACATGCTCACAGGGGAAAACTATTCCTAATCCTTGTCAGTTGGTTTATTTCCTGTAGTCTGAAGACTTATATCCCATATTCTGATTCATACAGTACTTCATTTTAGCTGCCCTCAAGTTTTATTAATTACTGACTCCCAACTTGGGCATATTATTATTCCTTATTGTCTGCACTTGGACAAAATCAGTCATGATGCCATCATTCTAACAGAAGACTGACTGTTTTAAAAATAAATGATGCTTGCACTGACACAAGAGAGCAGAAGGATTCATTTAAACTCGTGTTGGAGAACTCTCATTACTCTTTTCCCTTTGCATTTGACATTGCCTAAAAGACTGTTATATGTTATTTTTATTTTAAGAGACTATTTTCTCCATACCTGCTCTGCCACTTGAGGAAAACGATAATGCTTTCAAACAGAACTTAAATTTACAGAAGCAAGACTTTGCATATTTCTGTTATGATAATTGGTTACTTTGTGAATTATCTCTTTAAAAATAAGTTTGAGTTTGACAGGGAATTAAAACCCCCAAAACATAAGGAGAATCACAGGCTGCTTTAGGGCATAGATTGCAAACCTGTGCACCTTTTCTCAAGAATTTAATAACATTTGTGAGACCTTTAACACCTCATGCTCGTTTTAATAATTTCTTTTGAAGTGGTGAAAAGTCAAACTAGTTTCATGTAGTCTTAATTTTTACCCCAAGGTTGACCTACTCTGTTACTCATTGTCCTCCTCGCATACTGAGCTCATACAAAACTAACATGTTGTGTAACACAGAAAAGATGTTGGCCTGTTGGAATGAGTCCAGAGAACGACCACTAAGCTGATCACAGGGCTGGTACACCTCTCCAGAATGAGAAGAGAATTTTGGCTGTTCAGCCTGGAGAAGAGAAGGCTTCAGGGAGACCTTAGAGCAGCCTTCCAGTACTTGAAGAGGGCCTGCAAGGGAGCTGGAGAGGGACTTTTCACAAGGCTATGTAGCAATAGGACAAGGGGGAATGACTTTAAACTTGAAGGAGGGTAGATTTATATGAGGTATTAGGAAGAAATTCTTTCCTATAAGGATCGTTAGGTACTGGAACAGGTTGCCCACGAAGTGGACTCCCCATACCTGGAGGTGTTTAAGGCCAGACTGAGTGTGACTTTGAGCAACCTGGTCTAATGGAAGGTGTCCCTGCCCATAGAAGTGGAGTTGGTACTAGATGATCTCTAAGGTCTTTTCCAACCCAAACTAATCTGTGATTCTATGATAATCATACAGTTGGAAAGGCAAACACCCTTTCACGGTTAAAGTTAGAGTAAATTAATTGAAATATGTTTCAGTTCCTTTTTTAAGGCATTTAATATAAGCCAGTAAGAAAATGACGAATTATTTTGGTTATATCATAGACCAAAGCTAAAGTACAACTAGTGTCAATTGAAATGTATTTAATATGCTTGAAAAGAATATGGTTTAACCAGAAAAATTGTAAAACAAGACATTTCGTATATTTTCCAAACTGGTAGACAAAATCAGGGAAAGCTGCACATTTTGCATGTGCTTACTTCGATTTCTTTGTCCTCCTCTATGTTTCAATAACTAGTTACTTTGCAGGGAAAAAAATACTAGTTTCAAAATGCATTAGCTATTGCAGTGGCCTTGTTTCTCTTTTCAGGTGCCCTGTGGGTTTGTCTTGAACAGTAAACATTACATGGGCTACAGGGTTGTGGTTTGCAGAGGCTGTGACTTCACCTTTGCAATCCTTTCATTTTAGCTCTGAAGACTGACTTTTGGTCAGATGACTCAGAACACATCATCCTATTTACCTGTAAATCACACCAGTATTCTTGTCTTTCACAGTAACACCAGGGCATCATGACTTGCTTTCATCTGAAATCAACATTTTTACAGAGAAAGAGATTAGTGAGTAAATAAAAATTCAGAAAGTAAAGCCGTCATTATATATTCTACATGGCTGAAACTGCTAACACATTGGAACAGCTGCAAAATTACCTGTAATGAACATCCACACAATAGAAAGCACACTGCATACTGATTAAGTTGTGATTAACACCTATTAGCAACATGGAATTTGTCAATGAAAAAGTAAAGATGATTCAGTGCAATATTCAGAAAGAATTGCTGTCTGTAAAGTTTTCTGATTTAGGGCATAGTATTTTTATATTGTTGCTGGAAATCTGCTAATGGTTTGAAAACATGCCTTGAAACACTATGTTCATAACTACTAAGAAAAGGAAGTGTGTTGCAGAAATGATACTTTAGTGGAAAAAGTAGGTGGGTCTGTCTTTCTGGCTCTTACCCCCACCCTGTCCCCACTTCTGACTATTTTTTTTAGGCATGTTAGCTCTTAAATTTCCTTGGAACTTCTGTCTGGATTGTTTCTTTTCTCTTTCCTTATTTTATTCTGCATTCAAGATCTATTAAAATTTGCTGTGTAACTTGCAGTAGAAGGATACATTAATTACTGTAATACCAACCTTGTTAATCCCCCTGGAATAATGTAGAGAGTGCATGGGCTTCTCTGTAGAATAGTTACTAGAAGTAGCATGTCAAGCAAATGTGATTTGCTATGCTCTTTTTTTTTTTAATAGCCCCAGAATCTCAGGAAATAAGTAGGGACACTGAATAGAGTATTTTAATTATTTCTCAAATTGGTCTTGTCTTGTGACTTTATGGCACAAAAGTCAGCTTTGAATCCTGTTTTTGGATTCTAACCAGCTTGGAACCCTAGGATAATGTCTCAACTTTGGTAATGCCATAGAAATCTATATTTCTATGATGATAATTCTATGGAATCCACCTTTGGAATTTGTGAGCTTGTGCTTTGACTTATTTGACTTAAGACTAGATCTGAAAAGAGGTCTGAATGTTAGAAGTGCTGGACTGCTTAACACTTACTGCTTAGGCAAGTGCACAGTGATCCAGAAACCTGTTTGGTCTTGAGGATTACATGCCTTGATGATATGCTTACTTGTGACCTGCATAACTTAAAGACAGGGGGAATGAACCTGCATGGAAGTAGCTGGAAAAAATGCTACTCAATGCTGCTCACCATGGGTTTCCTTTACAGCATGCTTCTTGAAAAGCCAAACTGAGGGGAGATGTAGATAGCTTTTCTCAGTGGTGACCTTGGAACTGCATTTTAACATTCTTCATCTAAAGGAGATGTAGTGGTAGTCTTTTTTTACATTTTTTTTTCTAAGCATTTTTCTCTTGGACATTAACGTAGCTATGAGAGTATGTATAGACTCAGATTTAATTCCTCCTTTGCCTGAAGGGAGCTAAGGGTCAGTTTTCATCTCTCTGGAGAAAGAAACTACCAATTTTCAGGCAATTTTAGGGTAAGAATCCTCACTTTTCTGCCTTTTGTTATTTCAGTGTCTTGTCTCTCAAGTGTCTTAACTTTCAGATATGCTCAGTATCCATACCGCCTAACTGGTTGAAGAAATAGGGGCTACTGGTCAACTTCCATGGTGTGTGTGGGAGGAAGACATTCAGTGCAGCCTGGGGTGAGCTGCTGAGTGGTTGAGAGGTAGGTGGATTTCTGAAAGAAGGAAGCCTGCAGATGAGGTCAGCCTATTAAACATGAGTTCTGGAAATACATGGTCAAATATCTTATTATGGCAACAAAAAAATTAGCTTAGTTACAGGGTTTTTTTGTGAAATAGCAGGTATCAACAAAGCCTGTCTTAAAACATCCTCACTGTGTTCTACTGAGACATCTCATGTCAAGAGTTCCTGGTTTGTTCTCTTTCTGCAGTGTGTTTTGTCAGATACTTTTTTGACTAATTCACTGACAAAATAGGCCTGTCAAATCTTCTCATCATTGTTTAGAAAAGGAATAAATTTAGTAATTGTTATTTGAAGAGTAGTCAGTCTCTGTGATAGTCTACTGTCTTCTGCCAGCAGAGTAGCATCATTAGCCAAATTTGGTCTTTGTTTCATCTGTGTAATCCCTATCGATGCTAACAGAGGCATACAGCTGTAGCTAAGAAGAATAACTTGAGCCAGAAAATATGAAACCAGAATTCATATCCAGAGAACTCTAATGGTAGTGCTTTTTTCATCATTGAAGACTATGTAGATTTTAAACAGTTAGGGGTGGGGGAGGGGGTGTTTGGTTGATTTAAGAATGTGGCAGTTGAGATGGAAAATCCGCAGTGCTGTGCTTTTTTTTTTTCCTCTGGTGACATGACAACTGGCAGAACTCATGTGCGGCTCTGATAAGACATCAGAGATAATTAACTTGGGGTTTTGGACTCTTTTAGTGTACATCTGTCACTAACACTGAAGCTGGGAAACTGGAAAAATGTGGTTTATTAGGTTAGAAATATCTGAAATGTTTACAAGGGACAGGGAGGAGCTGAGTCTGAAGCTAAGTTGTTAGAAAAAATTGTATTGATGCAGTCCTTACATTTTTTTATAGATAGACATTTCAAAGGTACAAAGGAAAATTATTCTGTGACGTCAGTAGGTGCCCATGTTAAAGGAAGACAAGTTGAACTTTTTATATATCCTGAGTTGTTCTTTGAGAATGAAGGCCGATGTTTTTAGAGCTACAAGAAATCTTTAAACCTTGAAGATCTGTATTTTATATATATACAGCCCCTTAAAGAGGCAAAGGGCACAATGGGGGGTGCACTTAAGAGCATCTAGCACTGTAACTCTGCTATTTTTGATGCTACCAGGGCATAACACGTAGTCTGAACTACATAACATCCAGTGCCTCTTGTTTGTTGAGTTTTGCTTCCTTTGCACCAGGTGCAAGGTCTTGTCACTGCATCCTAATGAACCCTTAAGGCTTCTATAACTTAAACCCCATGGAGATTGTTGTGATGTTATCCAAGGAGAAAATTTGAAGAGCACTGGTGAGGCCACATCTGAAATCCTATGTTCATTTTTGGCCCTTCTCTACAAAAAAATATATTCAGTCACTGGAGCATGTATAGAAAAGGGCTGGTGAAGGGTTTGGAGCACAAGTCTTACAAGAAGTGGCTGAGGGAGCTGGTGTTGTTTGGCTTGGAGAAAAGGAGTCTTGAGAGGAGACCATACTATTTGGTGGGGGAACAATTCGGTGGCAGTGTTGCAAGGCTCTTGACTGTAGCTAAGGCTGCCACCCCCCTCAGAGGCAAATTAATTGCTGAGCAATGTCCTGTGCTTTAGCTGCTGTGATTTTTGCATGAACCTGCAATGGCAACAGTTTCAGAAATGGAATAAGCACGATTCCTATCTTCTATATAACTGTTTTGGTAGTACTTGAAGGAACAACCTTAAAGTGTCATAATTTCTATGAATATATACATTGACATGTAGTAAAGTTTCAGACCTAGCATAGAAAGCTAATGTCTCATCAAGGTTGCTGTTTAAGTTTACTCTTTTTTTGCTCAGAATCCAAATAACATGCAATAAAGTAATGCAGTTGTTTGGAATATAATGTAAAACAGTGAAATATGAGATTCATCCAGCAAATGGAGTTAAGTGTATTGCAGAGAAGGTGATTGATTTAGAGTTTTTTTAGTGCTTCCAAGTTTGGTTTTCAAGGTGATTTTACATTATTGAAAATTTTCTACATGTTTTTGAATGACTAAAGGATTCAGTATTGATGTGCCATAGATGTTTGGGGTTTGTTTTGTTTTGTTTTTTAATTGTTTAATTTTTACTTTAATTTGCACTTTAAACAGAAGGGACCAATTTTCCTGTGTGTTGTCACTTGTGTGCTTTTAAAATGGGAATAAAAACCTACCAAAATAGAACAGCAGTGTTTCACATCTGCTTCACACCTGGTTCAGAAGATATAAATGTTAACACACAGTGCATACCACACTCCTACTCTTCATTCTTGACCAGAATTTTTTCATTATTTAATGGAAAATAGAGCAATCAAAAATATTTTTCTCTTTATTGCTGCAGGGAGTTCCTAGATAAATGTTTACTTGTTTAGAGCTTTAGTGGCAGGCCTTTGCTTTTGCTCAAATGGAAGTTCCTAAACTTTAACATAAATAAAACCCGATGTTATCTAAGCACAGTTTCTCGTGTTTATTTTTGTACTGAAAAAAAGCATGACATGGAAATACACACAATCAACACTTCATTTTTATGCCATGATTTGTTGTGTAGACATACTGTCTGCAATGTGTGCTGAGAAAATCAGAGCTATGACAGATCATGTGCAGACTGAACACCCAGGCCTTTGTTCAAATTTGAGACGTTTGAAAAATTCAGATACTGCTGTCTGAACCCAGTGCAACAGTGTTACTTTTAATTTTTTAATCCTCTTGTAAGCATAGTACAAGAAGATTGTAATAATCTTTTTTCTTGTGGTATCTGACTATCTAGGAAGACTAACCCTGAACTGTTACACTCCTAGCATTACCTTTTGAAAGACGGCACTTGGTATTTTCTTCTCTTTTACAGGCTACGAAGTCTCTTGTCAGATTGCGATTTTATGCCTCTTGCTTTCAGATGGATTTGGCTAGTTCATGAGTTTTTGGCTTTGGTATCCATCACCTTTCTGTACTGGTGGTCTTTCTACACCCATCTGTCCAGAAGTTATTCAGGTATTGAAGTGAAGAGGAAACAAGATAACAAGTTGGATTAAGTGCAATTCACAGATAAATGTGAAATGAAAAAAATCTACCTGATAAAGAAACCTCTCTGGTGGAGAAGAGCAGGAGGGAAATTAAGTTGTTGAAAGAGCATGAAAGGGGAGGGGAGGTAATTGCTAAGAGCAGACATGGATGGATTTTAATTTTGGTGCCTAACATGTCAGTAATTTGTAAAAAAAAAAAAACAAACAACAAAAAAAAGGTGGGAGGAGTGCCATCTCTGTCTACAGCCAAATATACTCCTTGTGTGTTTGTTTTTTGAGTGTTTTTTTTTTGAATGAAAAAAAATGTATCATCCTGTAGACCTCCTAGAATAAAAGAGAATAATCCATTTTTGCTTTGAAGGGCAGTTTCTGAGCTGTGTGCAAGTCCATGTCGTATAGAAATCTTAAACAAAACTCACACATTTCAGGAAACCTAAGTGTATTCACTCCATTGCTATTGGTGATTGACTAGAACTAGTGTGAAAAATACAGAAAACTTTTAGCTTTTTGAATCACCCTACAATGCAAGACAATAAATTATCAAAATAATCTGGAGGAAAGCTTGAGGCTCACATTTACCTTTTCGGAATGTATTTTCTAGTGTAATTCTGTGTTGCTAAAGCAGCTTATTATACTGGATTCTCATGTGAAAAAAAATAGTCATTATTTCTTGAGCTAGATATGATATTAAAAAACAAACCCCACACATGACTTTCACTTATTTTATAATTTCATATTTTCATATAAAGTCAGAATTCATACAGCTCATGTTAGTCACCCGGGTTTTGCTTATCCTTAGTGATTTTCTGTACTCTGTTTTCTGTGGTTTTCCTCTTCTAATTTTGTAAAGAACTTGGCACTTTCAAGGAAAGGTACACCATTATTTAGCACACAAGGTTCAAATGCTTTCTGTGTCTTTTAATAATGCTCCTTTAACCTCTGTTTTTATATTATTAGTATTATTAATACTGTGTAGTACCTGAAAAATTTTAGTGTCCTTTATCATAACAACTCTGGATTGATTAAGATTGAGATAAAAAAGTATTTTGTCTTACAGATATTCTGTTGATTTTAAAAATTCATGTGTTTGTAGTATTTCAGTGTATTTCAGTAATATGTCAAAGATGACTGTTTTTAAATGCAGTGCCTGACTACCGTGGGAGAAGGAGTGGTCAGCATCACAGGTGTTGCTCCTCTGACTTTGCTGTCAGAAATATAATCATAGAATCATAGATTGGCTTGGGTTGGAAGGGACCTTAAAGGTCATTTAGTTTAACCCATCTCTTCTCCAGGCTGAACAAACTGAATTCTGTCAGCCGTTCCTCATAGGAAAGGTGCTCCATCCCTCTGATTGTCTTGGTGGCCTCCTCTAAACTCACTCCAACAGATCTATGTCCTTTCTGTGCTGGGGACCCCAGAGCTGGATGCAGTGTTCCATGTGGGCTCTCACCAGAGAAGAGTAGAGGGGCAGAGTGACCTCCCTTGACCTGCTGGCCACGCTTCTTTTGATGTAATCCAAGATGCAGTTGGCTTTCTGGGCTGCAAGTGCACATTGCCAGGTCATGTCCAACTTCTCATCCACCAGCACCTCCAAGACCTTCTCAATGGGGCTGCTCTTGATCTCTTCATCCCTCAGCCTGTATTGAGATGTAGAAATATATTATTTGCATATATGCACATGAATATATATAAATATATACATATGTAGATACATATAAATATATTCAATTCCTATAGAAATGGAACTCAATGGCTCTACAAACACCAAACATACACATGGGTTTCCATATGCTCAGTCTAAAGGACTTCTTATGTTGGATCTATAACTTGGATGAAAGATTGATCAGAAGGTGTATAAAGACCCACAAACCTTACTGAAAGTAATTTCCAACACAGTTGTTCAGAGACATTTTGTTTCATGTTTTCTTGAGCTTAAAATAATAATAATAAAAAAAGCAATTAAGATGTATCTCTCCCTTCGATCTCAGATTTCTGAATTTGAGGTCTGTTTGGCTCACTGGTCATTAAAGTTGAAATATGAAATATGAAAAGCATTTGGGAAAGGTCTCAGTGGGGCAATTTGAAATTAACCTACGCCAACTACAGTTTGTTTATATTGTAGCTTTTTGGGGGTTTACTGATTATGGGACTATAGCGTTGTTGTAAAATTTATAGTCCTGAGTTAATATATACTTTGGAAATATGCCAATATAATGATTAGCTTTTTAAAATCACTTATCAATTTATATAATTTATGCAAGTTTTTCTTGCTTTAGTGTTGAATATTAAGTTTTCCTGCACTTGCCCATGTTTTAATATGTTTTGCTTGCCTCAAAATAAAAAGTTGTTTCCTGTTGCATATGTATAGGTGTGGCAGTAAAAGACATTTTTAAAACGTTTTTCAGAGTACTTCGCAATGACCTCTAGAAAAAAATCTAAAATACTTTAGGTTAAATTCAGTGATGATGTTTTACTGAGTTCATGAAAATGAGTTTCATAGGATCTGCACAAATGAATCCCTACACCATTTCAACAATCCCTCCTGTTTTGTTTTTTTTTAGTTTTCCATGTCTTAACAGAATGACTTGCCGGTGTTGAATCCTAGATTTGATAGTCTGAGCTTCTAGTGTTTGGCTGGGAAATAATTAATGTGTCAGTGTCTGTCAACTTACTGTAATCACTGAAATTTTTAAGTATTAATCTTTTTAGTTGTCACAAAAGTAGCCCTGCCTGTGGTACCTGGCTGTGGATGATTTCCTGTGCTGTTCTAATGAAAATAGTTGTGCTGACAGTGTTTCAGTGCAAGCCTAAGTCAATCCTATAATTATAGGCTGTCCTAAAGATAGAAAGTCTATTTTACAAGCAGAAAGCCAGCTGTCAGGAACATGGCTTTGATAAGGAAGTGATGACTCAATAACTTGGGGCTGTTGACCAGCTCCTGGGGGAACACAGAGGGAGTGTGTATCTTGTGCCCTCCCTGTTACACAATACCAGCTGGTTGAGGTGACACAGAGGGGAGGTGTTAAGGCATATTATAATCCACAGCATGTCACCAACCATGCAAGACTAGTGGAGAGAGAGCAGGACCTGTGCCTAATGCTATCCATGTGGCTGTTTGGAGTATGTGCAATGGTGTGCCAAGCAAGAGAAACACCTGAAGTTACTCACACACAGACCAACCAAGGTCATTTAAATCAGGTATGAAATATCAAAACCGATTTGAATAATCAGCAAGATGTTAATTGCCTTTCTGAAGGCAAGACAGTAGTTGGTGATATATAAAGACCATTTCAAATAAATGCTTTTTCTAAAAGCCAGGAGCTTGACTTAGTCCACAAGTGCACTTCTGTTGCAAGGCAATAAGTATTTGAATAAGAAGTATTTCATTAAATGACTATTTCATTGAATTAGTATTGACTGGGTTAAATTGGGAGTTTCTTAACACTTTTTACAGGTTTCTCCTATTTTAAGTATGACAGTAAGTATGAATGCATTTTGCACAGCTATTGACATGCTGTCACTGCATATTTACTTTTTAAACAAACATTTTCCCTAAAATGCCTCAGCACTGGGGGCTAAGTGTTTAACTCTGCTCTATGGTTTGGGATCATCCAGGCACTAGAAAGTAATTTTTTTAAATTGTCTTAACTGGAGCCATGGGATTTTTTTTTTTCTGTGATTCTATGTGAGTGCTAAAGAGCTCATCACTGGTGTGGCCCTCACCTGCTGGAGAGTGGTAGTTGTTTAGTCATTGACAGCAGAATAACATGCTTTAGCATGAAGATGCAAATGCAGTTAGGGAAGAATAATGAGCCAGTTCCTGGATCATGCAGACAGTAGCAGCACCATTGACTTCAACAGACCTGTGCTGTTATACATCAGGTAAGAATTTGACTCAAACCCTGACTAATGAACTCATTTAACTCCTATGACTCAGAAATATGACTTCTGAGGTGTGTTTAAGCAGATTTAATTAACCTATCTAAACTTGATCATCAGACTAACAGGTGTTCCTGTTCATTTAGGGATGAGGCAGAATCATTGTATTTTCTAATTAAGAACTAATCTTGAGGCTTTATGCCTATTTAAAGTACATAGTGTTTGGATTGGAAGGGAAAATATGGAAAGAAAAAGCAAGGCATCTAAACATTTAATAGAAGGGAACTTGGCCAGGAAGGACACATAAGAATTGCTGGTCATTACTCCAAGATAACAACAAATAGATTAGATACTATGTGTTTTTTTGGTGTGGGTTTTTTTTTTAATGTATTTTGCAATGGTCCTATGTCAGGGTTTGCATACCTGGTGTTTTACATCTGTTTCAAATTTACATCTCATTTGCTTTCCTTTGTTCTCCCTGAAAGAACTGAAGCTGTGGGAAGACTGGGTTTAAGTTTATTTCTTTTAAGAGAAGTCTGATTCATCCCACCTCTGCCTCCAGTTTAAATAAAGCATTTGTGATGCTCTGTTAAAGCACATGTGATTTTTGTTCTCCTCCTTCCTGCTGCCCTTTGTTTTCCTTTCCTGTTCTCCCCAGTTCCCTGTGCCTGACAGATCAGGGTCTCCTTGTCTCCTCTACTGAATTTACCACATGCTTGCTGTCATGCCCTTACCTGTTTTACCAGTTTCAGAGCTTCCATGGCGTGTCTCTGACCATGGGGAAAATTCTCCCTTTACTTCTCTCCCCTAGGGCATCTTTGTTTTCCCTTCAATTCCATCTGTACTCACTGCCCCCAAACCATCATCATCTCCTCTGTGAGCTGAAGTGGTACTGGAAATGCTGTCTCTGTATTGCTCCTGGTTGTTCTTGGGTCATTTCTTTGTTCCTCATTCCCTCTGTGTGCTCTGACCTTGTTACAGCTATTCTTCTTCCTATTGTTAATTCTCTCCTCCTCAGGATGCTCTAGAACTATGAGGAAGGATTAGGAACATGTGCGAATCTTTATGATACTGTTCTGTTATAAGCTGATCATGACCACCCTGATCAGAAAAATACAGTCTCTGGCCTCTACTGACATTATCTCTTAGGTTTGCTTTTTTGTTACATAAAACTGATCTGAATTTCTGCTTTTTAGAGCCACTTTTGCTTTGGATCCTTGTTTGCCATGCAGCAGTGGGAGGACTTCTCTGTTCTCTTTATTTCTCTCAGTTGGTGAGATTGATCTTATTGTACTGAAATTTGCTGTATTGAAGGCTTTGTAGAGAATGGATTTTTTCTAGTTTGTTAGTAACTGAAAAAGTAGGAATTTAAATGAGTTTTAAAACAGTGAATAATCCTGTGCCCTTCTCATTTTCCATATCATTAATGATTTTTAGGGATTTTCATCATCTATCATGTTTTCTCCTCAGTCATTATCTTCCCTAGTTGGAGAATCCCAGTCTTTAATCTTGCCTTTTAAGATGACAAGTTGTGTGCTCGTGATCATCTCTTTCAGGTGCTACTATAGCTTATGAAATTAGGAAGAGCTAAAATTTCATGCATCCTTCAAAATGTAGGTACACCATGGCTTACGCAGCAGCACAGTAATGTTTCTTTCTAATAATTCTTGGCATTCTGTGTTCCTGAATATCTGCTGAGCGCTGTCTGTAGTATGTACTTCACTTTTACCTAGCACATATGATTTGCAATTCTGGCAATAACTGAGGGCAGTGTGTTAGTGCACTGACAATTTCAGGTAGGTAAAAATGCAAACCATGGAATTTGGGTAAAATACTGCGATTAATAGACTGGTATAGCTGAGTATGAGTGTGTATATATATATATATATTCATATATATATGTGTACACACACACATATCTATCAGCTAAGAAATGAGAGATTGCAGTGTTGGGAAGTGTTTAGAAGACTGATGTATCAGGCAAGTTCTAAACTTTAAAAGTGAACTTTATTAAACTAGGCAAACACTAACAGCACTTGTGTTAATAGTTTCTTGTACATTATGAGTCTTTGTCACTGTGTTCAAAGTAGTTAGCCCTTAAAGTTTGCATTCTGCCTAAGCTGGGGGTATAGGATATGGCAGAGCTGGTGCACTAGTAGATGACAAATGCTGGTTTTACAAACATCATTAGTGGGAGCCAAGACAGCTTTAGGTTTTCCCACCTTCCCATTCTGCTCTTTGACTTTTCATAGGAAGTCTGGTAGAATTTTTCATTTCTCACTCTGAATCATAAAGAGGTGCTTGTCAGAGAGTAACGCTGGGAGAAGCTGGGTGGCTCAGAAGAGTGCTCAGGAATTCAGATATAGTTGATCTTTGGATCCTTGTGACTTGACCCTATTCATGGCAACATGGGTAGAAAGATTATGCTTTTTGTTGGTGTCATGTGGGTCCTTACTGAGCTCTGCTGTTTTAGTGGTAGGTCATATGAGTCAATGCACCCAAAACCACAGAGAGAAGTTTCCTCTCGTGGGAACTGCAAATCTCAACTTGGATGGCACTCATTCAAGGTCAGCAGGCACAGGTGTGGTATGGTTTGTGGAGGCCAATATTAACCTTCTCTGCAATAATGGGTGTTAACTCTGGAAATCTTTTCTAATTTCGAATTTGTGAAATTTAATAACATAAAAAACTGCCCCATTGAACTACTGGTATGTTGCTAATGTTCAAAAAAATTTGGTTGAGGTTAAGAAGCAAAAAAAACCCCCAAAACCTAAACTTATGCTGTGACTGATCTTCAGTTACTGCACGTTGTTGTAGTTTGTGATTTCAGGGTACTGGAGCTGTAAAAGTTTACACTGGCTGAGAAACTTCTTAAGTTTTAAAAATACATCAGTAGCCTTAGATTCTGTAAATATGGCATTCCAGCAACCAGGAGTAAGAAGAGTGTAAGCTGATTCTCAGCACTAAATGAGAAAGCTGTTTAGTGGGAATTCTGGACGTGATGACAACTTTAGAATAAAAATCATATTTAGGCACTTTAGGCATGAAATTAAAATAATTTGGCTACATTTCTTAATGGACATACACACACAGAGGTATGTTCTTTGCCTCTCTCTCCTACTGAATTCAGTTTCATCAGTCTAACTGCAGCATTGTACTCAAATTGCATGGTTTGCATTTGCAAACTTAAAACTGTCAGACGGTATTTGTAAATAATATATCCATATATATGTAGAAATAGATGTTTTCAAGTAAAGATGCAAAGCTGTGCTATGAATTTTTACAAACACCATAATGAGTGTTTTATGAGTTTTTACCAGAACACCAGAATTACTGTATAGAAAATTTTGCATATACCCTTGAGAAAGGAAGGTTTCAAAGTTAAAGAAAAAGAAGGGGAGGGGGAGAGAAAGCAGCAGCAGCTTGTAGTAAAGTACTAAGAATTTTTGCAAGTTTTGTAGTGGAAAAAATTATACTTTTTTCATTCAAAATGGAGAGAATTCAAAAAAGTGAGTTTAAATCATCAGCTGATGATCTGTGGCATCTGGCAATAGTTACTGTGACTTCAAACAAAATATTTCAGGCTGTTTGATGGTCTAAAATACTTGAGTTTAGTTAAAAAAATTGTTCAGAAAATTGCGGTCAATTTTTTACTTTCTGCAATATAAAGGATAAAAAAAATCTTCTTAGAAAGCATTTTAAAAACTCCTATTCAAATTTAATGTTTTTTGTATCTGTTTCAGTATGCATATTTACAAAGTCATTACTGATACACATATATGGCCATTTTCAAACTCATTTAATACTGTCAAATTGGTATTAAGAGACTTTGACGTGTTTCTAGAGCTCATCTGTAGCTTATTCTGATTATACTGCAACTTTTCTTCTTGGCCTCAGAATTCTTGTGAGGATGGAGTTATCTGATTTCTAACAAATACTGTGAATTCTACTTACACTGTTCTAGTTTTCCGTATTTTTTTTTCTATAGTCACACAGCACAAGTTCCATAGTATCTGTACATTGTAATCACAAATGTTTGCAAAATTGATGATATGGAAGTACATCTGAAAATTGCATGCACAAATTTTCTATTCATGATAACGATAGGCTGCTAGAACTGTATCATACTTAACATTTCATTGCAAAGTTGTTCGTCAGTGGTTCACCACTATGAAGAACTTAATTTTCTTGTAAAGTAAGGGACTAGGAATTGAAATGAAATCATATTCTACAAAGATGCATAAGGTGTTTAAAGCTTCAGAATTTCTTCTTTCAAAAAACAGCTCATTACTTGGAAGTGGCGGCTGAAAAAAGAACAAACCTAGTCTCATGAGATCATTAAATAATTGCAATCTACTGATGTGATTCAGTAGGAAAAAGGCACGTGTGGGTGTAATTTTATAAGGAAAGGGTCATGGAAGTGCTACCACAACTCCACATGTTGCTGCCAGTACTGTTTTCCCAAATGAAGAAAGTAAACACATATGCAGAGAGACCCTCCTGGGTTACCAGACTAGGGGAGATGGAGCACGTGAGAGGAGCTTAAAAAATCCTTTGTGTTTTGTCATTCAGGAAAAAAAAAATCAAAAACCAGCAAAACCCCACAACCCATCTGCAAACATCCAGCACAACTGCAGACTCCAAATATTTATAAATTGCTCATGAACACATCAAGTTGGAAATGTAAAGGGAGTCATTAAGTATAAAAATTATGCAGAAATAGTCGGTCAGAGCAATAATAAAGGTTTGGAGAATCCTTGAAGACTGTGTTTGACTAGTTTATGAAGTAGATTAAGCAGTTTTTGAGGTAGTAGGCAGCAGGAGTCAGTGTCTTTGGGTTTCCTTGCTGTTTCCACCCCACAAAATGCTAAGTTTTATAGAAGACACACTCAAAATATACTGCAAAAAATAGAGCTATCACAGAAATTCTGAAGGGCTAATTATTTAATATTAAAATATTGAGTTGGACAACATAATTCAAAATAAAAATTAGTTGCATTTTTAAAAGACTTTCTAAATCAGTGTATGGGAGCTTTGTTTTGCAATATGCTGGATGGTTCTAATGCAGTTTTGTGAAAGTTCAGGGTGTCAGTCCCTTGCATGGTTGTGCTTTCTTTCATTTCTGCGTTGGCTTGGTGTCATTATATTCGGTTTCCTTGAAACTGCCAAGTTATTCTCTATGATAATACAGATCTCTTATGCGTAGGGGGTGGCAGACTTTGCATAAATATTCAGAAAGAGAATTTTAATAAGCAGATTTACTGTGTGTACCAGGAACAATAATTTACAACCTAATACCAACCAACTGTGTTTCAGGACACAGTTAGTGAATTAGGTGTCAGCACTTGCGTATTTCAGTGATGGTTATGTACTTTTTAAGAAGTCTTCTAAGCTCCTACATGCTGTTTTAATATCTAATTATTAGAGGAAATCTGCCTCCTGATTTTTAAATCTATTCACTGCTATTAAGAAAAGTCAGAAAAGAGGAGGGCAGCTTGCTAGCAGTCTAAGAAATTAATTTATAAGAAATAGTCTTAAAGTGTTTTTATGATAAAATACTCAACTTGGGATCCACGAGTGTTTTCTGAAGTTTGCAATGTCATTCTGACAGAAATACCTCATAGAATGTTTCCACCTGTATTCTATAAAGGATACCTCATACCAGTTTCAGGTCTCCTAGAGGGTGTCGTAAATCTTCCAAAGACTGCTGTTTCTGGTTTGTGTGGACAGGGGAAGCAATGACAGCACTACAACATAGCTCTGCAGCAGCTGCAGAGGCTTCCCTACAGTGCGGGCATTGCACTGCCAATGAGGCTTGGGCTTCTGAGTCAGTCAGTCCTAAACGTTGGTGTCCTTGTGTGCTGTAAGGGTTGAAGCAATTTTGTAACCAGTAAAAACAATGTTGTCCTTACTAATAACTGTGCTTCCTTTGAACAGGCATCGTGCTAACAGTGCAGGGCCCAGCCCTGGCCTTTTATAATGCTCATTATCAACTAATTAGGAGGACTTTGCTGTGCAGACAGTGCCCTAGTGCAGGTTGCTGTGAGCGTGATGTACAGCCTGGAGGCTGGGACAACAGCAAAGGCTTTGAAAGCATGAACACCAGGTGCCAGCAGGGGCCTCACGGCCACCCTGCTCTGCTGATGGGCAATGAAAAGGGCACCCTGGAGATCCAGGAGAAGGTTTGTTTTGTTTTAGCCAAGCCAACAGGGTGAGGCAGCTTCTGTTGCCAGGGAAAGAAACACCTGGCAAGCACCTTGCAGCTAGCAGTGCAGCCAAGGGTTGTCAGTTTTCTGATGGAAGGACAAAATACCCAGGTGCAAGAAGGGGCACATCCCCATCTTGACTCTATCTGTCCTTCTGGATGACGTCTCCTGAGTCTGTTTGCTTTGCCCTTGAGGTTTGAGATCACCAAAACTGGGGTGACTATCAGCTCAGTGGAATCAGATCTGATTCAAAAAACCCCAAAACAACCCACCCCAAAACCTTTCTCTTACAATGTTAAAATGAATGTATGATTTAGTGTCTATTCATTGATAGTGTGACATTTATATAAGCTTTGTAATACATCAGTGTTGTGCCTTATTGACAGAATATCCTGAGCTTGTATATTGCGTGTTGTGGTTGGCACATTTCTGTTTACGCCAAGCTCTGGGTTGCAGAGTAGCAAACTAACCGCCTGAAATTTAGCAAAGGCAAATGCAGGGTCCTGTGGCTGGAGAGTTAAAACCTCAGACACCAGCACAGGCTGGGAGCTGACCTGCTGAAAAGCTGCTTGTGAAGTAGGACGTAGGGGGTCCTGGTGGACAACAAGCTGTCCATGAGCCAGCAGTGCCCTTATGGCCAAGAAGACTAACGGTATCCTGGGGTGCACTAGGAAGAGTATTGCCAGCACGTCAAGGAAGGGGATCCTGCCCCTCTACTCAGCCCTGGTGAGTGAGACCACATCTGGAGTGCTGTATCCAAGTCTGGGCTCCTCAGGACAAGAGAGACATGGAGCTCCTGCAGCAGGTCCAGCGGAGGTCAATGAAGTTGATCAAGGAACTGGAACATCTCTTTTACGAGGACAGGCCAAGGGAGCTAGGTCTGTTCATCGTGGAGAAGAGACAACTGAGAGGGAACCTCATCAATGTCTGTATGTGTCTGGAGGGTGGGTGTCAAGAGGATGGAGTCAGGCTCTTCTTAGTGGTGCCAGGCAATAGGACAAGAGAGAGGGGTGAGAAACTGATGTACAGGAAGTACCATGTGAACATGAGGCAGAACTTCTTTACTCTGCAGTGACGGTGCACAGAGGGGTAGTTGAGTCTCCCTCACTGGAGATTTTCAAGAATGATCTGTGTGCAGTCCTGTGCCATATGCTCTAGGATGACCCTGCTTGAGCAGGGAGTTGGACCAGATGACCCGCTGTGGTCTTTTCCAGCCTTACCCATCCTGTGATTCTGTGACTGTAGGAAGCACAGACACATCTCTTAGAACAACCTACACTGGAGTAGGCTGTAATAGGCATACTGTGTGTAACTCAGGAATAGCATACACAAATGGAATCTATACACATGAGCCATTGGGGGCTGACCTTTAAGTTCTGCAAAGAGCCTTTTTATGGTCTAATACTAGTCATGTGGACTCTTTTACCTTTGGGACATTGAGTATTGGTCATTGGTTGCTGGCTACTAGCTGCAGGCAGTGCCAGATCCAGTCCAGCTTCCAACAGATAAAATCTAATTTGTATAGAGAGAATTCCAAAGGTGGAGATACTCAAAATCACTAAAAATTACTCAACAACTTCCTTTTTTATTTTTTTAACATAGTTTGTGGTATTTTCAATCATTCCCTTGTCCTAGATTATAGAAGAGAGAAAGGCTTATTTTTCAGCATGAGTGAGAACCAGTTCATATTACTATAGGGAGTCTGACTAATAATTTGCAAGTGAGAAGCTGGAGAGATCTGAAAGGTTCAGGAAATGAGAGTACTTTTTCTTTATGAGTTACTGAATATAAAAGACTGATTATGTCTTTTTTTTTTCTGGGGGACAGAACTCATCATCACAACACTACCAACACCATCAATCTGAACAACCCGACAATTTAAAAATATTCTGTCATAGCTTGTAGTTGTGTATTATTCAGCTCCTTCCTCTAGAGTTAAATAATCTGGTGGTAGTGTTGAAACTGCCACTAAGAATTGTTAATGTATAATTTATCTTTGCAATTAAAAAGCATTTTTAACCAAGTGTCACAACACAGTGACAAGTAAATTAGGCTGTGATTTACATTATAGTGCTTTGCAACTTGATTTAGTGTCACCCTGGAGGAACTGACAAACAGCCCCAGTGGAGTGAGACAGTGCTTTCAGTTAAGAATGAATTCATTTCCCATGTGTTAGCAAGGATTGAAAGATAGTTGCTGCCTCATACTGAAACAATGATTCATATTCTTTTGTTTGTTTTCTAGCATGTTAGACAATACAATAAGAAAACTTTCCAGACAATAAAAATATTTGGGTCAGACACAGTGATTGATGTCAGTGTTTTTAGAAAATAAAACTTAGCTTCATCTTTTAAGGCTTTTTAAAAAATTATTGTTAATAGTTAAAAAGGAAGATGAATCTGGTTATTTTATATTTTCTTTAGTCATGGTCTTAAATTGGAAGCTTTGGAATGTCAGAATATGAAAACAATGAAATAGGTTAAATATTACTAAATGTAACTAGCCAAAGATAACTTAGGTGAAACACATTGGATTTAGAAAAAATATAGGCCCTTAAATATCATCACTAATATCAAGTATTCACCACATTAGTATTTTGGGATATCGTTCACTCTGATTTTGGATGATTACATGTTTTCTTGTCTTCTTTCCAGTGAGACAACATAGAAAGTAAGTGCAAAGCTGTAATGATGGTGAGATTTTTGTTGAGAGAAATCTTATACAATGGGCTAAATGAATAATTAATTCTCCTCATTAGCTGTAGTTAGCAGTTTCTAGGGAAACTATATGAACAGGGATAGAGTGAGGTTTACTAATTTGTTCCTGCTTTCCTCCAGTTACTGGAAGTAGCTGGATGAACTTCTTGTTGTCCTGGCAATGTGAGAAATGTTCCTGAGTGTGTGGGATGACTTGGTAGTTGCAGTCACCAGAGATGGTTAAGCAAGGACTGTTCCTGCAATGGGAAAAATCATAGATTATGCTGAGTTGGAAGGGACCCTCAAGTATCCACATCATGAAGAGATCCGCAAGGAACTTGCATTATTATAAAATGTTCATAATAGTCAATCCTTTAATCCACAGTTACAGAGATTTTTCTCCTCAGGTCGCTGTAGATACAAACTATCAGCGGATTGTTGTTTTCCACTGATACAGTGGAGAGGTTTCTGCTTCCAGGAGCAAGGCTAGGAAAGCAGAAAGCGGAGCTCCCTAGGATCAGGCCCCTTAGAAGCTTAGGTAGGCTCTTCCCGCTCCTGGCCCGGCGACCACCCCGAACGGAATAAGTCCACAGCAGCCAGGAGTCCACGAGGAAAAGCAAGTTTTAATGGCGCGCCCCGGCTTATAAGGGGAGCACGGGAATTTCCAGCATTTGGGCGGGGAAGAGGGGTGGAAACGGGGAGGAGTGGTGCACTTCATTGGGTACATGCAAACGAAGGGAAGGAGGGAGGGGAGGAGCGGCAAAAGGACCAATAGGAGAATGAGGTTGGCGGGAAAATTCTAGGGGTTTGTGGGAAGAAGAAACTTGGATAAGGAATGACTAAGGGAAAAATAACCAGGGTAGCCATCTTAAGGGTATAACATTTAGACTGGGGAAGTGTCCATCTGGAAGCCCCCATGGTCCCGATTCAATCGCTGCATAGGTATCCCGGGTTTCTGGACCTCTGTGTCCTCGTCCACCCAGCGCTTGTAATATTTCTGCCACTTGATGAATTCCTCATCAGTCTGGTCTCCTCCGACAACAAACAGTTGCAAACAAGTTAAAAAAAAAAGATAATCCTAGTTCCACATTCTAAGCACATTCACTCCCTTTCACAGTGACTTGTCACAGTAGATATTCATACACAAATACACATCAGATATAAACCCCTAAGTATGAGCTCTGCAGGACATGCTGTGACCTGCTCACTCTAAGAACCTCACAAGAGCCTGCAAGGAATGAAGTGTTTTTCACAGTTTACAAAAGTTAGTTTCCCCACCATTTTTTCAGATCAGAGTCTGAGCAAATGATGTCAATTTTGACAAAAAGTGTAATCCTTTGTATCATGAAGTAATTTGACATTACTGTGACTTGGTCTCAAGTGCTAGCTATTGCTGTATAAAATATAGGTAGGAAGAAGGCAGATCTAGGCCCAGTGATATTTCCAAGATAATTTGCTTCTTAATGAGTTATTCCTGTTCTCATTCATCTGCTGTAGCCTTAGTACCTTAGTAAAGTGTACTCAAAGCTACTGAAAAAAAAATAAACTAAATTTGGAGGAAATTACATGGTATTTTTCTGCCCCCATGGAATATTAATTCAGCCCTAAATACAAATTGTTAGCTGTGACTTATAAGTTCTTGTTAGACAAACGTCCCCAAGAAAAAGTACAGAAGGCCAAGATTATGTTGGGGTAAAGCTCAGGTGTAACAGCTCCGATTCCTGATTTCTCAGGGTGAAGTCTTGATTACTTTGCACACATGAGGTTATGTATGCCTTGGTGTGGTCTGCTCCAGAACACTGTAAAGCCAGAAATAAAAGCATCATAAAATGATTTTTCTTTCTTGAGTAAGTTTACTTCTGTTTTTGCTCCTGCTGTTGGTGGATTCAATAACAGGACTGACTTCAGAGCTGGAAGTTCAGTCATCTTTGGTCTTTCGTATTTAAAAGTCAGGGAGCAGAAGAGTGATCAGACTGGAGCAAGAGGTGTTTATTATATGTTGACATGTCTTTATTAGGAGAGCTATATACTCAGTCACAGTGAAGAAGGAAAACATTTCTGTGACCTGCCTAACATGAAAAACATAAATCTTGTCTTTTTGAAGCCCTTAAATGTTACTAGTAATTTTCAGAAAGTATTTTTTGGAGTTTTTTTCCCTCCTTTGAATTCTCATAGGGTTCTTCTTTGTATGTTTATGTCATAATAAATAAATTAAAAAGATGCTTAACAGAAATTGAACAATGTCCCTTCAGTGCCTTTTTTTCTGGGTGATCCAATTAAAGTAATAGAGGGATAAATGCAGATATGTGGCAAGTGTGGTGGAGAGAGCTTCATACTGAAAAGCTGGGTGGACCAATAACTGTTCTTTCCCCGTTTTGGTATTAGAAAGGTATATTTTCTATTTTTTTAAAAAAGTAGATAAGTCCTCTTTTCAAAAGCTGCGAATTACTGTTGAGAGCACAGGAGCTAAGTTTGGTATTTCTGATTTTTATAGATGTGACTTGAAAGGTAGCCAGACTTTTAGATTTCCTCTGCTTAAATTAATGAGTAACCTGCTCTCATCTTGACTTGTGCCCTCCTTTCTTTCTCTCCATGGCATAGGTCAGCATTACAGAAAACCTCTTTTATGTCTATCTAAAGTGATTGTATTGTGCTATTGATTTATGCATCAAATATGTCTGTGCTATTGTCCAGTGTAAGCTTGACTATATGAGGGACATTAACTGAATGTGCATTGTTTTGTCAAGGTACCTAAGATATCTTTGCAGTGTTACTATCAGAAGACGAAAATGCAGAATATGTGTAGCAAGCACTATAAAGAGAAGGAAAATCTTGTTGTTTATCTAATGTAATGAGGAGCTGCTGGCAAACCATACCAAGGGAAGGGACTGATTTATTTAACTTTTTGTGTGTGTGACATAGAAACAAAGATATTTGTGGACTTACATTTAGCATTGTACTTACAAAAATAAAATATATGAAATATTAAAAGATAATCTAATTGAAACTGTCTGGAGGCACAAATGGGTGTCTCCATTCCTTTAACCCAGCCTTTCTCTAAAGATCTGAGAACTATGTGGCATTTAGTAAGAATTAACTGCTTGGAGCTGGGCTTCATACTTTCCATAAGACTGTGTGCTGTTTACATGTTTCTGTGCACTAATAAAAACCTGTTTATCTGCTATGATTTACTTGATGAGTTCCACTCATTTTCTCGTGCCATCAGGGTGGATTAGAAATAGAAGAGGCAGTGGGAAGGGAAAAAAAAGTAAAAGTGGTGGAGCAGGAGACTTCGGGAGACAGGGGATGTGACAGTAGCAGGAAAGAATTCTTCCTAAAAAAGGAAAACATACATATTACTGATGATAACCAAAGATGCCTGGAACTGAAGAAGAGTGTAAAAAGGGGAGAAAATCACAGTGCCTTTGAATTTTTTGCCGCAAATGAGGTTGCAGCACCTTCATCATAGGACATGGTCGGTGAAGAAGGAAGCATAAGGAAGGTGAAGTCAGGATTGTTTTGCTTGTTTCTGGTTAGTGTTTTAAAATATACACCAAATACACTGATTGCTCTGTTACAAGTATTGTTATACACAAGGAAAATCAAGGGGCAGGTTTCTGTGATACTTTTTTTTTCCAAAACCAATTTGGGAAGGTGATAGAGGAAACAGACATTTAAGAAATATTGAACAAAATATTTTACAACATATATTAAATTGCATTAATTTCCCAGGCAGTTTAATTAACCACAGCTCAAGCAAACTAGAGTGCACAATCTTTCCGAAAAAATTGGTAGATTATTCTTAAATTATAAGAACATTTGAAATATGATGCATATGTTTTCATATGATAGGAGGTTAATTTACAGAAGACATACTGTGAATATCTTGCTGCTTTATGTAATGTTATATCCTTAAAGCTGTTTCATATGTGGCTAACAATAGGGACTTTGAAGGCATTTAAGTTTGTACGCTGTGAAGATAGACAAAAAAAGGAAAGGACTTGTGTTACTAATATGTGTATTTTAGTAAGAAACACCATAACAATAGTCATTTGGAGAGAATAAAAAATTGAAAAATGTTGGGATGAATTGTGGGGTAAAGTTTTTAACTAAGAAATTGCTATTAAGTGGCATGGAATTGTGCTTCTTTACTCTTGGATTCACCAGTTCCTTTCTGTGTTCTGGTCTTTCAGTCTTATCCAAGTAAGTATCTTTTGCTCTAAAATTTTGCTGCATACTCTTACGACATGCAATAGAAGTCTTCAGGATTGTGTCATAAATGTACTGACAAGTTGCACCACAGCCTTCACAGTGCTTCAAGTATATTGAATTGAACGGCACAAAATTATGTCTTGAGCCACAGAAGGCTCCCAGCTGGGACCAAGAACCATGCCATGAAGGTCGCAGTGTGCGTGTGAGACACCCTGGCCTGAGAAGCCACTTACTTTTACTACCACAGGTTGTTGCCAAGTGTGAAAACATGTGACAGGGTAGACACACATTAGAAAAATCTGGGATGTAATCCGTTTGATTTTACACTGAAGTAGAGTGGAGAATTGTTCTCAAAGCCAACAGCTGGTGCTCAGCATGGAGTAGGAAACTACCAGCACACCAGAGCCCAAGTAAAATGTCTGCTGTGTCTCAGCTGATAGCAGTGCCTGTCTGAATGAGCTTTTTTTTTTCCCACCTACTTCCATCCAGCTCAGAGAAGTGCTGCAGACAGTGTAAGTTAAAACAATTTGATATTTTGTAGAGCAGAAGAGAACGAAAAAAGGCAGAAAATAAGAGTCAGGTTTTGTAGGAAAATACAGAAGTATACAAATGTGCATTCAGGGACTCATCTTACTGAGAAACTAACTGCAAGTAATAACATACAGAAAATGTTTGCCTTTCTGAAAGAACAATACTGTGTATTGTCAAGACCCAAGTTTACAATTACATTTGTTATGCAATCAAAATCATGCTTTTTTATTGGCATTCTTTCTAATTGTTCAAAATTTATTGTTTTCTTAGATTCTAATAGTGTGTCAGAAATCTCAGAGTGGTACTTTGAGCAGTTTATACTGAGAAGTAACTGCAGTGTTTCATTCCCTTTTTGGTCTCGCTTTCTCCATTTCTTTTTTCTCTGTTTATCTTCTTGGGAAAAAACATAGTAGATTTTGTATTTATGTACTAAGTGTAGTTCAGCTGTGATCCTAACATCTCAGTCAAAAGAGTCTATAGTATCTAATGAGTCAGGAATTGTGGAAGTGAAACACAAAAGACAGAAACAATGTATAGAATGTCTGTGACAGATATTAATGTTGGTACGTATTACTCTAGTAATTGTTTATAAATACATTTTTTTCGCTAAAAGAGAGCAATAAGTGCTAATAGGAAGCATGTAATAAAACTGTCTGAACTTGAATTCTTATTGTTTAATTTAATAGCTGTAGGATGGTTGCAGAATTACAAGTTCTAGCCATGTAAAAAAATATGACAGCCTTAACAGTTTTACACTTTCAATTAAAAAAAATATTCCAAAGAGAGTGCAGACAAGCACTTAAAACACATGTATCAGACTTTAAATGGTATAAAGTGCTAGTACTGTAATTTTACTGACCAGCAATAATTCTAATTGTTGAGAAACTGTCTTTTCTCCTTGAATCTTTAGTAATTCATCAGAGTAGATGAGTTTGTGGAAAATTGCTGTTAGATTCCACAATCAGGAAAAAAAATTCTAGTGGAAAAAAAATTCAAAGGAACGTTTACAATAATTGATGTTTAATATCCTATTCATGAGCAAAAATATGTATTAATGCAGTGAATATAATGGAAATAGCTTTCTATTTGAAACTCAGAAGGACTTCAGAAACTGCCAAAGGAGACACTGAGGAGTTTATGGTAAACCTTCTTACGAGGAGAAATTCTTAAATGTTTGGTTTTTCAGTAGCAGCTTCCTTACAGATTTATGTGCTGTTGCAGTATATTTTTGGTACACCATATTAAAAAAGCTATGGTTGTAAGCCCTATCCCTGAAGCAAATCATTAGCATGAATACCATTATAAAATTTTTCTTTATTTTCCTGAAATTCCAGTAAGTGACATATGTGATGCTGATTGCTCCCTTCCAAAGAGAAAAACTGGAGAGTTGTTGGATTTAGAGCAAATGTGTTTGAAGCATTGTTACCTTTGTATGAATCCCCCTATACTGAAAGCAGAGCCAATGAGAAGGTGTTTTTTCACATTAGCTAGAAATGTTGTGTGGTAGAAAATGCTGTGTATAGAAGACTCAGTAAACAAAATAGAGGTATTAAAAAGGTGAGTGAAATAAGCAGTTTACAGGCTGGAAAGAGGACTACATCAATAAGAATAAAGTTTTGATTTTGTGTTTTCTTTCATAGAAAAATAAAGGAAATTTGGAAGTGAAAACACTCAAATAGAAAGTTCAACAGGAACACAAAATTTTGTATGTCTCAGTGAAGAAATTTTCATGCAGTTTTTTTTATTTATATAGTTTTATAGTCAGTGGCTAAACAATACAGTCTCTGGAGCCTTTAGAGTGATTTAACTTATCCTAAGAATGGTAGTCAATGGAAAAAACAAAACAAGGAGATTCATTGTTGGGGTCACCATTTGTAGGGGTTAGGGGGGTTAGTTAATGACGATCAGAAGAGAGTCATGCACAGCAGGCATCAGAAGGCTTAGCACTTAGCTTAGAATTCACAACTGCTTTATTTTTCGTTACAGCTTCACCTTTTATCTCCTCTTGTATTCAGCATATCATCACACTATTGGCTAGTTATTTCAGCTAAGCATACCTGGAAACTTTCTACTGGCTATAAGGTATCCCACATTCTACAGGTGGCTCTCTGCTCCTTAAGGGTGCACTCCAAACTGCTTTCCTTCAAGGATACACTCTGAACTGCTCCATATCAATCTCTTCATTAATTACCTCAGACAGTAGGAGATCCACAAACACACTGTCACTCCCTAGAATTAATGAAGTTGTAATTTGTAATCTGGATTATGTAGAAACTCCATTAAAGAAATAGGTATGTTCTTTATAAGACACTTAGAAGTGAGTTGGTGGTACTCATAGTAAAATCTAGTAAACTGTAGAACTATTTTTAAAAACTGTCAGAAGAAGAAGAAAGGAAAAAAAAGCAGTTTGCAGATACGGCAGTTATTCTGGATGCTGTGATAATAAAAGGTGATCGGCAGGAGGGGAGTGACAGCAGTGCAGTAACGAGTTCTGTAGGGGAGAGAATGGCAAAAAAAGTGTTAATTTACAGTTGCCACATATGTAGGAATTTTAATTGGGGCTGCATCCACTACTTTCAAGGACAATGACTAAGAATTTAGTTTATGGTTTTATAAAGGCATCAGCTGGGATGCTTCAGCAGTTTTATTTTGAATATCATCCCTGCAGTTTTGTGCAATTGTTTGCATTCTATCTTTACTCTCTTGATCTCTTTGTGGTCATGTCACTTCTTTCAGTGAGTAGGATAACTAGGGGAGACAGGCACCTGGTGTAGTTAAACTATCATTAAGAGAGATACAAATACTGAAAGGTAATAAATAACAATACTTAACAATATTTAGGTATTTTACTATGTGATTACCCTCTTCTCCACCTTTCCTTCCCACCTCCAGTGGAATACTTTACTGAAGCCTACTCAATAAGTAAAACCTTTTTTTTTTGAAAAAAGGTTGAGATGGTCTCTGCTTTCTGTAGCTCATTCATATCCAGGCACACAAGCATGTGCTTTTTTTCTGTATATGGATAATGTTGTAGTTCTGTGAGAATACAAAGTGGATATTGTTGCACCGACAAAAACAACCAAACAAAAACACCCAATCCAGACAGTAACCTAGGTGAGTATAGTAAAGGAATAGAGTTATTAAACTGTATTCCATAAATTTGATCTGTTCACTGTCAAAAATGTCTTGATTTTTCTAATTTGACTTGAAGGTCAATGAGAGATATGGATGGGAGCCACAGTAAGAGTTAGGTTCCTTATTTCTTGTGGCCAACATTTTATAGTTTATGGTTTTTTTGGAGAAAATCAGCAGAGACAATTCCACAATCCTTTCAGTAAAAATTAAAATATAACCTTTATATTTGGAGAAAGATGGAAAAATAAAGTCTCTGCAAACTATAGACTTTATCCCAAAGGAGTATGAGATCTGCATGCTGTGAACACATTAACTATGCATGCTAATGCAACACTATCAGTGTAGTGATCTCTGGCATTATTGAAGTATGTTCCAGAGTTTGGGCTTATCTAAATCTGTTAATTAAATACTGCATTTAATATTTGAAAAATTACGGTTTCTGTGCATTAAGGTCTAACAAATGTGACATATTGCTTATCTTCTAGTAACCAGCAATTTGTCCTAAACCAAATCGTAATGGAAGCCTGTGCTTTTCCTTGAATACTTTGAAAGGGGATTTTTAAAAGTACAATTAGAAGATGTAGCTAGAGCAACTGCTAAAAGCAGCAAGGAATACCTGAAGAAGTTTTATCAAATGTGGTGTTTGAAAGGAGTTTGCATTTCATCATCATCACTAGGAATGATAGATTTTTAACTTTTCTTGGTATTAGCAGCGGCAGAGACTTGGACTAGTAACAGTACATTTTTCTTTCATAATAAGTTTCTATAGATGGGCATACTTTTTTTCGCTTGACCAAAATCTCGGTGACATCCACTAGCATACAGCTGGTCTGTCTGTGTGCCATTTGGAAGCACAAGTTCTTTGTGATTGATACCTGATGGAGCATTTCCGAACCTACTAATCTGTAAGCGAAGGATTTTAAACAGGTGTCCAAGTTTCAGCAAAGGACAGGGTTAATCTTACATAGAAGCTGTGAGGGAGAGGGAGTCCCGTGGGTATGACCAAGACTTTGTGTTATTCAATACTGTCTTACTTCATGGCAAGGGCAGGGTAAAGGGACTTTTGCACTTCTGAGAAGAAGGGGTGTGGTTTCTGGTCCTGGGCAAACCTGATGGATATAGGCTCCATCTGTTATTGTTCATTGTCTCAGCTTCGTATTTTGCATGTAAATCACTCTCTTTTCTGTACACTGTTGTTGCTATTAGTAATTGTTACAGTACTGTTCGTTCTTTTATCCCATTGCTGTTTCCAGTAATTGTTCTTATCTCAACATGTGATCTCTGCCTTTTGTGTCTCCTGCCAGAGGGCAGGGGAGGGGAGTGAGTATTGTCTAGTTTGAGAGAGTCTCAGTGAGTGGGACACTAAATTAGGGATGACCATTTCTAAACCACGCCACCAGGTGATTCCAGAGTGAGAATCTAGAGTTCATCACTTTGATAAAATGAGGCGTGAGAAATTTTAAGTTAAAAAAAAAAAATCTACTATTAAAATTCTGAAAGCAGCTCCTTTCTGAACATTGTTTGGGACATGGGCATTGCACCCTTGCTGCAGCTGGGAGGGATCCAAAATTGTATTGCTCTGTATTGCAATGAAAACAAAAGCTTTTGCATGTTGTTTGTAAAATGCCACAATCTTTCTCCAATCATTGTATTTTAGCCTAGTGATAAGGGCAAATCTGTACCATAGGAGTGTGCTACAAGTTAAGCAAGTTCAAGGCATGTCCTGCTTGATTAAGGTAAGAATTTTTTACCTTAACAACTTGCCTAAAATGTCAGAGGTACTTGAGTTGATACTGCCCAAGTAACTAAACATAACTGACATCAGTAATGATGAGTGGAGATTAGCAATGATGTGTACCAGAAATTGCTTATGCTTCTAGGTTTGAAATTGCATCCACTCTGCTTGTTTATGGTGTTGCTTGGAGCCACCAGGTCATTTAGCTCTAGCTCTGATATTTTGTAACCATACTGTGTAAACTTCTCCTGAGTAGGAAGAGCAAAGACCAAAGTGTTCTCCAGATGCTTAACCATGATCATTAACAGTAAGGACAGAAATCGTTATTTCAGGCACAATACCAAGTACGTGCATGAAGCATCATGACTGTAACCAGCCATTTTGTAGCAGGATGCATATACTGTGTATATTTTCCAAGGTAGTTGGAGAGATCACCATTACATACAATCTGTGATGGTGGAAACATTTTCTGAGTGCCACTGAGTGTGATGGATGTTTTCCATGAATGGAGTTCCTGTCTCTGTATTGTAATGAACTTACCCTGCCAACACTGAAATTATGTACCCAGCTACTCTAAAGTGACAATTAATATGCCTTGTTAATTGAAGTAAATGGAGATACACAAACAACCTCTTGTCTGTGAGAGAGTTTGAGTATCAAATATGCAACGTAAGTCTTGTGATTTTTTTCAGAAAAAAATAGCAAAATTTTCCTGGTTTATATGTACTTTAAAAAGGGAAAAATAGTGATTATGCAAAGTCTGATGAAGGTTTTTGGTACTCAAGTACCATTGTAAAATCTGATCTCATCAGATAAAGTAATTGGTGGCATAAGGCATTTTGTCTAGACAAAAGAAAATCTGTTTCAGAGATGTTACTTGCTTAAAAATAGTTTAAAAACCCCCCTCATACACACCACAGTTACCCTGTGAAATTTTAGAAGCCAAATTTTCATCACTCTGATGTCCCTGATGATGTAACAAGTGTCTGTTCAAACAGCCAGTGGTTACCCAGATGAATGTGCACAGCTTTTCACTCTGTAGGTAGTGACCTTTGGAGGAGAGGTATTTCAGGCCTTCATAGATGTTTATTTCATGACCACGCTGTGGAAATACAAGGTGCAAAAGGCAGATCTTGGAGAAAAAAATACCATCTATAGAGTTGCAGAGTAAACTCTGCAAATCATTGCTCCTCCATTTTCAACCATTATTTAATTAATTCATTAATTGAGCTAATTGAAATTATATCAAATTGTTTCCTAGTAAATTTATTTAATTCAATTTAGTGGAAAAAATGTGGTGTGGAAAAAGCATATGTAATTATTAGGGAATGCCACTGCAGTTAAAATCCTCTCTTCCAATAGGATACACTGTATGTATTGAAACAAGTTGTATTCTCAATAATATTTCTGTCTTTTCTAACATAAGATAGAGTTGTTCTTGTCATTTCTTAGATCTGACAGTTTTATAACTAGGTAACTTTAATGGGCTTGAGCATTTTTGTTGCAAATTGATATATATATATATATATACACACACGTATCAGCCATCTTCCTGAAAAATCTGAAGCACCAAGAACATCAATTTTGAAATACCAGGGACAGATTAATGTATATAGGATGAATCTATACAGTTCTTTCTAATGTAGGCTTTAAAATTATTCATAATGCTTCTTGTATATTATCAACTGTTGACTGGAAAACCACAACTCTGGCAAAGTTTTAAAATGTTTTTATGAATCACCCTCTTCTGTATACACATACATTCCTCTGTGTACCCTTCAGTGATAAAAATATTTGGTGTTTTCTAACCTCTTCTGAAAGTGGAATTAAAAGTGGGTGTTGCACTAAGGTATTGCACAAGGAAGTTCTATTTGAAAAGGTTACATGTGCCTAAAGGCAGTTAAATGCCACCCTGATGCCCAATCCCGTCAGATCTCGGAAGCTCAGCAGGGTCAGCCCCGGTTAGTACTTGGATGAGAGACCTCCTGGGAATACCGGGGGCTGTAGGTTCTAGTCCTGAGGACTTCACTGTCACCATCCAAACTCGCTCAGCTGTGGCAGATGAACCTTAGGAGTTAAAGGGTGGGACCAGTTCCGCAGATGCTGTGCCTCAACTAAAAAACAAAAACCCACCACGTGGGATCAAAGGACACACCCACATGGGTAGAGCCCTTGCCAAATCTTCGTTCACAAAGCCTGGCCATACATACATACGTACATACATCTCTCTAAGTGGAAGTAATGTATATCCCTTATTCACAAGTGATTTAAACAGCAAAAATCCACATCCTTAGACAGCTAAATACTGATTTTTAGATTCAGCTTGGTACCCTAACTCCAGCAAGGATCTGAATAATGGAAAACAAGATCTTATGTAAATCAGTAGGACTATATAAATAACATATATTTATTTTCCCTTTAAATTTACTGAAAGTGAGTAAATGTTGTAGCTCATAAATAAAGCTTTGCAAATCTGAAATCATGTTAATAAGTAATGAAATATGAAATATTTTTGCAGTTCTTATTAATAACTGGTTAATGTGATATGTTAAGAAATCTCATCATTCTCTTCTAGCTGTGTAAAACTGTGCCATTCAATTTACAGTATGAGAGTTTAAATCATGAATTCCATCAGTTGACAACCAGTTACACTAAAATAATTTTTTATAACCATCTAGTTCTTACATTTCTAATTTTCTCAAATTGCTGGGTTCTTGCAATAAATTTCATGGGAGCCTTAAATGGCAATTGAAGCAGCTGTTCTTCCAGAGTACTGGCACTTCTTCTTGTAAGTTTAGTTTATTCTAGTCTCTGCTTAAAATTGTGTATAGTCCAGTCCAATTATTTTAAAGGAATATTGCAAAGAGCACAACTTTAAAATTGGAGAGTTTCCAAATGTGTCTGTTGTTGAGGAAAATAATGGAGAAATGACACTATACTGTCTCTTTCTGGTTTTATATTGGATATGCATAAAAATAAAATAAAGGTTTCATACTGCAGCCAACTTTTATCATTAGGACAAGATCAGTGTGGCTGATATTTTTGCAGATCTACAAGATTTGTTACTTAAGAAGCATCATTGCTAAATGAGGGCTAGGATATAATGAAGGCATTACCAGTGTTGTCATTTGTTCAATCTTAACTGACAATAAGTTAAATTAAACCTGAGATTTCGTTGCATAAGTGGCAAAATCTTCACTAGACAGAGACATCAAGTAGAGATGGGTTTTCTATTCTTCCTTCAGATGCTTGTTTTTCATGTGCAGATCTCTTAATTTTCAGTGGTAGTAATTATCAGGTGAGAAAAACTGGCCATTTCAATTTATGTGTAATGTGGCTCTGTATTCATGTGTATGAAACGTATGTGTTTATGTATGTGCACATACTACTTAGCTAACATATTTTAATATACATAGATGTAAATTCTTCCTTTATTGATCTGTCACATCTCTGTACTACCCACAAGCTTTATTGTTGATAGTATAAAAATTTCATAAAAAGCCAACTTGGTATAACAGGGACCCAGCATAGGCAAATATGATAATCAAAACAATAGAGTTTATGAATTAGAGTAACTGCACATTTTATTATGTGACACATTTTACATTTTATTATAGTACTCATTTTAACATTATTACAAATATTCCAACTCCTGAAATACTTTAGATATTTATTTGCTACTAGTACTAAATTGCTTTTTACTTTTAGCTGATACAGCTATAGTTATTAACTCTTCTATTGCCTGATGGCAAAAAGAAAGAATAAAATAAATGAAAACAAAATATTCTCAGGTCCAGACAAAGTTTTGTATGTTCTGACTGCAGTCCCAGTGAAGTCAAAGAGAATAACGTTGTTGTCTGGCAGCATAATGGCAACATGGATATAGTTTGGTGGAGACTCTTGAAGCAAAGAAATCCAAAGATCTGAAGTGCCAGACTACCTAGCAGGGAGAGTAGTGAAGGATCATAAACCTATTGCTTAAAAGTCATCTGGAACTCTTGGAGTGTCAATATAGGAGAAAGTGTAATACTCTTCGTTATTTGGTTTGAACACAACTATGTGTGATGAATGTTTTAACAGGTGACTGGTGTAATGCATACTGTCAGTTTCCAAGCAAGAATACCATTCTAGGCATTTGTAAGTGAGGGGATAAACTCAGAATATCTGTGTAAAGAATTAATATTTTCTACTGTTTCAAAGTATACTTGAATAGCTTTTTGTTTTCATCAGAGGCAGAGTGTCTCTAGTAGGACTGTCTCCTTAATGAAATGTCCTCTGATGACTTCTCCCTTCTGTGAGAATGATATGCATTTGTATTTTTAAGAATATCTTTAAATTTGGGGAGTCCTGATAAATTGTGTTCACTTTATCTTACTGACTTCCATAGGAGTATGGTCCATGGTAGTCATTGCCAGTGGATCCAGGAAATACTTCCATTTAGTACTTGATGCAAAAACATTCAAGAACTTAGGGTTTAGGTTAAATAATGTGAAGTGAAAACTAGAGAGCTGTCAGGATGGAGCTTCTACTCCTTAAATTATTTTACAAACAGGGTGGAAATTTTCTCTGGTGAAGCGTGAACCTGCTTTAATCTCAGCTGTGCCCTTTGGCTTTCATGTCTTTATTAATATGGTGTAGGATTCTCCCATTTCTAATCAGTGCAGCATTTGTACGGTGAGCCCAATGCTTCTGCCTTATTGTGAGTGTGTTAGCATGTAGCTGATAAATCCAGTGTGATCTGAGTTTGCAGGTTGAGCCTGGCAAGTCTGAGGGGTTGTGATGGTGTTGGATTCAATATGCAGGTGTCAATTTTTCCTGCAAAGTAAGGTCATCTTGGATATGTTGGACTTGCTGTTAGCACACAGCTTCTGTAAATTGTGGCTGCATATGCTCTGGAGAAATTTCTGAGGGGAATAAAAGTAGACTGCATATTACACTTCTGACTTCAAACCCTTTGAGTAGTTGCATACATTTTTGTATTGTGAGCAAATGCTCCTTTGTAGCAGAAATGAACTGGTAGAATGATACTTGATTTGATATTTGTAGAATATCAAAGGAAAGTTGAGATGCCTTGTGAACTTTTCCTTTACAAACAAAATTATGAATTGTCTTCACTTCTGTCAAAATATGATTGAATGGTTTGCTTTATGCCTTCAAGAATTAGTTGGAAGTCCAGGACACTGAATATTTCTGACCAGTAAAGATTTCTTGTAAGAGGAAAATGTTTCTCATACTGTCTCTAGGTTTATGCACAACTTTATTTCCAGGTAGACTGCATAACAAAAGAAGCATAAAACAGTCTTTTGAAAGATTTATGCATAGAGGGTTTTTAATACATGCCAAGCATTAGCATTAGTACATAAGGCATTAATAGATATTTGAATTTTCTAGAGCTGGGAATATATTTGAAAGGAGACAATCATGAGAGTGATACAGCTTTAGTGTCATAACAGTGAAAGACATGAACGTAAAAAACCATAAACTGCTTTTGGGGTGGGATGTAAAGGAAGCCAGAGGGGAAATACAATCTAGTTCTTTGGATCTATTCAGATGTCAGGGAAAAGAAAAAGAAACAGGTGGCAACAGATTGATTTCCTCCTAAGTGAGGTCAGTGGGGACTGATTGTGGAACTCATAAATCCAGAAGGGAATTTCTGATAGTCATTAATAAATAATTAATATTTTTATAATATTAAACTCTCTGGTTAGGTTTTGGGGTTTTTTTAACTGTGCATCTGACATGATTTGATTAGTCCTCAGATTAATCAGGATCACTGGACTATGCAAAAAAAGGTTATCTTTAAAGAAAATGAGGTTCCAGTCAGAGGTGACAGTTACTTGAAGGTTTTTTAATTATACATACTTTTAATTTTAAATGTCACCTCTGAGGGCCATTGAGCAAGGGAGTAGTTTGTGCTTGACTTGGTGTATCTGTCGTCATGCTGTGTACCCTCAGATGGTATTCTCTGGAGCTGAACAACTGTACCACTCTGTTTCTGAAAAGGGTGGAAACTGTGCCATTTTTGACATCAGATGTAGTTCTTTGATTTTAAAACAAGCTTTCTAATTCAGAGATGGAAAATATCAGGGAGCATAGGATTAAAATGCCAGGAATTTTCCTGATTTGGATAATGACTTGGTGAGCAGAACTCCTGAGCCTGATGGAAGTTACACTGATGCATCTCCAGAAGAATGTATCAAAAAATTAGAATTTTTAGATAGTACGTAGGTACAGAAGAATCAAGAGTGAGCAATTCTCATCTACCTAAGACCCTGTGAGACTGAAAGCAGCTGAGAATATACAAGGCCACAGCTGCTTGGAGGAGGCTCACTCCGCGGGGGTTCTTAGCAACTCACTAGAGGCTTCTCATGAGAACTCCTCAGGTTTCTCACAGCACACTGCAGATGTGCCTGAAAACAGGATAAGTTCACCAAAACATTGGACTTGTGGGATATGGTTTATAACCAATGGGGATTTGCAGTTATGTGGTGTGAGGTTCAATTTAACTAATAGAACGTAGCTCTATATAAACCGTGTGTAGTGTGTAATAAATGGGCATTCACTTGATGACAATGGTCTGTGTGTGGTGTCTCGTTCCTCCGCCATTTATTTATTGTTTACTTTAATAGTGCAGGATAACTTCCAGTAGTTTCTTTCATCTTGCTGGAAGCAGCCAGAGAGGTATTCAAGACCTCTCTACTAGCTCTCCAAGTGCTTGGGGGGATTCAGAATGTCATTCTGACCCAGTTCTTTTAAGGTGATTTGTAGCTTCAAAGGAGTTGTGCCTCACTGCTTTTCCTTTTGAAGCATGCTGAGCTGAGGTCAATTGTCTTTTGAAGACCCACAGTTACCAAGAAGAACCCAAACTCCTCTCTGCCTCATCCAGCCTTTTCTGACCACTACCAATCACTCCTGCCCTTCTTCCTAAATATGCATTTGCAAGTGGTTCTTCTTTAGTATCTGTGTTTGTTAATTAAATGTGTAGTGTAATTAATACATTAAACTGTTATGCAATAAATTGTTGTTTTGTTTTGCTGTCCTTCCTTGCCCAATATCTGAAGAAATACCCATTATGACCATACTACTGTCCTGCCCAATTAAGTGCTGGACTGTAATTCCACTCAAAATAAATATATTTTAAAAAATCTATCAGGACTTATTCTTTTCTTAAATAGGGCATTTGTTTCCGCAGTGTTACATTTTGATTTAGAGTTAGAAGTCTTGGTGCCTACGCTAGTAATTTCTTTAGGCCCTATACTGAAAATGAGAGAAAAGCCTTTGTTTTTTAAGAGTTTGAAGAGAATGGAGTGGTATTGTACAATTTTTTAAAAAATAAAGAAATTGTGAAGTATTATGGTATAATTCCTTACCTTAAAAGCATATTGTATAAATTATATCAAAATCATAGAGTTTAAAATGATAATTCCCAACAAAAACTGTGCAAATTGTGTGCTAGATTATTGGGCATTTTTAGATAATGTATGGCTATGTCACTGAGTAACCTTTAAGAGGTATTGGTGGTGAAGAGAGGCAAACAGTGTATCAAAAGTGTCCTCTCCCCAGAGATTAATGCCAAGTATTTGATTAGGGAAAATATAATTTCTGTGGTAGGTCACTTGTTCACACATTGCTGGAACAGTCTTATCCTTGAACTTGTTCCATTCAGTCAGAGCTCTCAAAATCAGCAAGCAGAGTCTCAACAGCTTGCAGAAGTGGGATGTTTTGTGTGAATCCAGGTGACCTAAATTCTACCCAGATCTCCCTCTTCATCTTTTTTTTTCTTTATTGACTGCCTGTAAACCTCCAGAACCAAAGGTCTCGGGAACATAAATAGAATTCAGACTATCAGAATCTGAGCTTTTGTCCTCAAGATAAAATGAGATTGATTGCATGTACCAACTGGTGTTTGTGTCCTTTTTCTGGTGTTCCATATACAAGTGAATTTCACTCTTAAAAAATGTGTTAGTGTATTCAGTTCTTAAAAGAGAGGTTTTCATACTGTAGTTTTGGGTTTTCTTTAAAAATCTCAATGATAAACTTGTAGTAAGTAGGGAAAATTCTGCTTTCATCCAGTGTCATGTGACTTTTTTTTTTTTTGTAAATAAATAGGCATTATTGAGAGAATACCTAAGCTATGTTGAAAACAGAGGAACACATTTAGCAGGGAAACTTGGAATATCTGATCTTTCTACATATTACTTTTATAATGTCTTTTTGGGTTTGGGTTATTTTTGAGAATTTTGTTATAAGCTGCCTAAGAAATGTGTTCATTTTGCATAGTCATGCCTGAAAATTCTCTCTTAAAAAAAAAAAAACGAGGTGAGGAGTTATTATTCTGTGTCATATTTTAATTTACAGTGATCTTTTGTAAGAGTTTACAGTCTTCAACTTTTGCACCAGGAGTAAACTTTTTAGGGAAAACCCCCCACACCTTCAAAAACGTTTTGTTGAATACACTGCAATTACTGTTTTACCCATGAGAAAAAAAAAATTGTAATCACAGAATAAACACACTTTTCTGTATCTCTTTTACCTAATTGTCAATTGAAATTTAATTTAACTGAAATGGGTAACAGTTCTTGCTCACTTTTTGTACTTTATTATTTAACTCTAAAATGGTTTAGTATTTAACTTGGCTCTAGATGCCTCACATTTTTTCCTCTTTCCCCTGAGATACTACAATAGCAGTGGATTTTGTTACCTTTCACAGGATGCTCTGAAAAAAATTGAAAGGTTCCAACTTAAGTTTGATCTCACTTCACATTGCATGATGGAGATAGTTCAGTTGCAAAAAGCAGCATATTTCTTAGGTCTTTTTTGTCTGGAAACCACTTCTTGGATTCAGATCTTTGCACCAATCAAGTTTACAGCATGAACCAGCTATGTAAAAGACTTGATTAGGCCAAGTGAGTTGGAAGTAGACTGTCATATGTTATCATATGATAGTAGATATACATGTAAATATCTCAAAGGTGGGTGCCAAGGGGATGGTTCCAGACTCTTTTCATTGGTGCCCAGCAACAGAACAAGGATCAATGGCTGTAAACGATAAACTACAAGAGGTTTCACCTCAATATGAGGAAGAACTTCTTTACATTGAGGGTTGCAGAGCACTGGAACAGGCTGCCCAGGGAGATCATGCAGTCTCCCTCTCTGGAGACATACAAAATCTACTTGGATGTGTTCCTGTCTAACCTGCTTTAGGTGGCCCTGCCTTGGCAGGAGGGTTGGACTAGGTGATCTCCAGAGGTCCCTTCCAACCCTAAGAGTTCTGGGATTCTTGGATAATTTCTGCTTTTTCCCCTTCTCCATGCTCTTGTAAAACAAAACTCCATGTGGTATCTTTTTTTTCCCCCTGGATAGTGTCTGTGCCTATCCCTTTGTTTCATAGTTTATCTGTGCCCCTTTGCAGATGCTCAGTCAGTGAAAATGACTGTATGGAACAACCTTTGAAAGAGAAATGGAGGTGATGCCTTTCATCACCTGACAGATGAAAAAGGAACAATGGAGAAATGATATATTCTCCTGCCCCTGCTCTTGTTTCCCTACAGAAGAGCCAAGCAGAAATCAGTCCTATGCTAGTATTTAATTTCTCTTTATTATGCTATGTAGCAGATAGCAGCAGATGTTTCTTGACTGAATACAGGTGAAAGGAAAAAAAATACCTTTTTTCATACACTTGCAGTAAATACTGCCTTACTCTGCATTTGAACTGCTAACATTAAAGAAATGTCTTTTGCTTCTCATTTATCAACTCTGACAAAGTATGCTAGAATCTGTTCCAGAGATTCCAATGAATGAATAAATGGCTTTTATACATAGTTATTTTTAAAACTATAGAGCCCTAAAACATTAGTAATAACATTAGAAAACAATTTTATTTCCTTTTTCATGTTGCAAAATGTTTCCTTCTAAAGTGGGGAGATAAACTACTTATAAAAATGAGTTACTGTATTTTTTACAAGCAGTAATGTGTAATTCTTAGGTATATGTCTAGTGGATGCTACAAGGAGATTACCTGTATGTTCATAGAAAAATAGCAGGGGAACAAATATGCCTTGCCTTCCAAAGATGCATGGGGACCTTTTCTTTAAAATGCCCAGTAAAAATCTTTTATTTTCAAATAGAAGTAAGAGGGAGATTTATATCCAGTATCTGCGTAATCTTTGCTATAAGATCAGTAAAGGTCAAGAGTAAAAGAATTACAGGACAGTTAATAACCAAAGAGAAGTGTAATGAATTGACAGCAAGGAAACAAAGACAGATGATGTAAATAAGGTGTAAAATTTAAACTTTGTTAATACAGTTGAATGATTGACTATAAATAGAAAGAGAATGATGAGAAGTTTATTAATCTCCCATTTTATTTTCTACTATTACAATGGATTATCTTTGCCTGTAGCATGCCTAACAGTAAAGGATTATTAGTAGTGAATAGAGGTGAAAAATTGGTCATACACTTTTGTTTTGCTATTGAATGCTTGTTTCAAAATAAATCTGCTGCAGAAAATCACTGTGAATCAGCAGCTATTATTACAAAATAGAGACTGTTGGTGACTGAAGATAGAGTTTTCTAGTCTTTGTGAGATTTGCATAAGAGTTTTTTCTGAACAGAGTGAACAGTTATAATCTAGACGTTTGCTGTTTTCATTTGGATCTTCCAGTCACTTTCTCCTCTACTAGACCTTTCACAATGCAGAAGAAATCCACACAATCGACACAAATAAAGTGTATTTCTTCAGCAGTTTGCATATAAGATCTGGTCTTTCTTAGCAGAGTCACTGGCTATGCTTAGAGGTGAAAAAAGCAAGAAAAAAAAAGGAAAACTGGTAAAAATATGGAATATAAATTCATGTATTTTGTTCTTGTTGCTTTAGTGGGTTTGTTGCACAAAAAGATGTATGGTCTGTGCTCTCAGCTGGTGACAGCTTTCATAAAGAAGCTCCAGCTAAGACTCATATAATTGGAGCTTTTACAAGAGGATTTGCTTTTCTCTCAGTGTGGCAACCCCACAATAACTTGTAGCAGGTAGAGAGCTCCCTGAGAAGGTTCATGATCAATGGAGAGCAGCTGTACAAGGCAGCCCAAAGCCAGCATGCTTGCTAAAACCTTTCAAAGGCAAAATCTGTCCTGCATGGGAAACAGCTGGTAAACGGAATGTCTCATTTGTATGAAGGTCTCCTGTTTTGAAAAAGGGAAATGCTTTGGAAGCAGAATAGTCATGGAGAATTTTTTGGCACTATATATGGATTAAAGCTCATGAAAAGCTGAAGAAAATGAAGTTAATATTAAAAAAAGAAATGAGTGTTAAGTAGTATTTTAGTAATATATATATATAAGGGTAATATGTGGAATACAATTTTACATTTCTCAAATCAAAGGTGCAATAAAGCGTAGATTTTTAAAATAATTAGTCATCTTTATTAAGCAATGCTTACATATTAGTGAGTTAAATGATTTCATAGCTCTATAATCCTCATCCCACCATAACTGTAAACACAATAGTATTATAGAGAAAGATGAGGGGTATAGGCTTTATAATGTGCAATACTGTGATTATGACACTTTTGAGGTCTGTTGTTTCCCCAAGGAGACCAGAAAAGCCTATTATAAGTTGTCATACAGGGCTTTTAAGGGCAAGAGGCTGTGATTGTGCAAAATACTCTCCCCTTGTCTTCAAAGTACTTCCATGACAGATGTCAACAATATTGAAGATTGCTATATAATTTCAAAGGGAAAATTAGACTGCTAAATAAATGTATGACACAACTGTACATAGTAAATTATTATATTTATAACAAAATTATTTTGTGTTTTCAATATTAGCCTCAATTTTGTCTTGTCCCCTATTGGTTAGCTAAGTCATGATAATTCTTTTAAAGAATGTGTATGTTCACAAACAGTTCGGGAAGGAATCATGACTTTTCTGGAATTTTTTCCCTTCAGTATCTGGACTACTACATTTTCATAGCTTGTTCACAGAGAATGTAAGGTACTTTATGAAACATATGCACATTGTGTATTTTATATGCACATATGTATATAGACACATTAACTTAATTCTTGCCCCTTTTACTGCACTGCTTTCTCTGTTCACTGCACTGATATTTCTGCAGAGCCAAGCCTATAATTCTGGTTTACTTCATTGCTGCAGTAAAAGGTATGTGTTTTTTGTTGCTAATTGTTTTTGTTAGTGTTATTGCTCCTCTCTGAAATGTAGAAGTCCTGCAGAAAAAAATAGAGCTGTGGATTTCTTTTTTTTCTTGCTTAGTTTTTTTTTCTTCTGCATTTTCCTACCACTTCAGTCTCTGTTACTTACAGAATCAGAGCTTGAATTAATCATTGGCTGAAATTGGTTTTGTCTTTCCTAAGAAAATAAGATTTTTTTTTTCACTGCTCCAACTTTGAGTGACACTTGGATAGGTAGGTCAATGTTTATTTCACAGTCTTATTCTTAAAGTAAAAAAAAAAATCTGAGGCAATTACTTTTTCACAAAAGCAATGGATTATTTAAAAAATTAAAAACCCCTACACCCTACAGTTTGCAGGAGATAATATATATGCACTTTACAACTTGTATTTTCTTTTGGATATAACTCTTTGTGAGGTTTTGTGTATATGTAATTGCAAATGTGATTCAAAGAAATGCTACATACATGCTGGAAAAAATACAATAAAAATAGTAGAGTGATTGCAAACGTTATTTTGCAGGGAAGAATTAGTTATCGCCTTTTACCTTTATGCTCTCAAATATTTTGTTACTTTGAATAACCAAAATATGAATAAAACCATTTTGTCAAGCTAAAATAAATGTTGTTCTTTTCCTCTTCTCTTCTTCTGTAGTATCTCAAAACTTCTACTGACTAGGTCAGAAATTTCTGTCATATTCACTGTGATTTCTCCATGCAGTAAACTTTCTTTGTAGCTGGTGAGAATATGAACAAAGAACAGCTATAAGATCAGCCTGTCTCTATAGAAATAGCTGAGGATGTGGCTCACTGTTATTTAGAGGTTTTGTTGTGCTTGTTTTGGTCTCATGGATCTCCACCAGACTGTTTAATGTAAATGAACATGCCATGTTTAGTAGTAATAAAGCAGAAGGATGTAGAACTGTTATCAAAATGGACTGTATCAGAACAGAAGTTGTGTAGAACACCTTAGGCTAAGTACCTTTTTGTTCTTTTGTAACTGAATATGCAAATATATCCCCCCAATATGTTTCTGTTCTGCAGCTGGCTTTTTTTCCTTTACATACAAATCACTAACTAAGAAAATGTCAAAATCCTGAGATAAAAAGGCTTGTATGGAAAAAATACTGTATACTATAAACATCTATATGGACAAAATTTATATATATTCATTATAGGAAATCTTCTTTGTATTTTTTAAGAAATAGCTTTTAAACAATTTATTTACCTACAGCAGTAAATCAGTAGAATAGTGTTACATCTATGAACAGATTTGGAAGGATTGATCTGAACATTAAAAAAACCTCTTAGGTATTAAAAGACATTATGTTCCAAAACCATAATATATCTTGAACTTCTTACAAGAAAAGCATTTAATCAGAGATGATGACTGTAATCACAAAAAATTGAATGTTAATTTAAAAATTCATTAGTTTTTCCATGGAATGTCTGTAAATGGTTGAGGTTGCATTTATAATTACATACAGTTTTTTAGAAGCAAGTTTGTTTAACTTTGGCTGAGTTCTGTGCATGTCTAATTATATTCTTTAAAATACTATGTTGCGATTTGTATTTTAGGAATGGTTGATGCTCTGTCTGCTCTCTCCTGCTCCTATGCTGTTGTCATTACAAGTAAGATACAAAGCATACTGCACTATTATAATTTTAAACATTAAGTGCTAGTATAATTCAATACCACCACCACCCCCAATGTGAAAAGTGTCTTTTTCTCTGTGTAAGAATTCAGAATGTTACATTTTAATGTCACAAAGCGGAACTAGTTTTCTCTTTTCTCTTTGAATTAAGAAGCTCCCTGTTACTGATTAGTTGTGATTGATCTATTTGACTTCCCAGTAGTCACAAGTGACAAAAGCAGCTGCTGTCCAGATCCGGTTTTCTGTGTGCTCATGTGGGTGCAGGTGTGCATCTGATTCTGTGGAATGATTCTCCTTTTGCTGTGGTGAAAAAAGTTACCTAGATTACTATCCTAAACATATTGCTTGACTGTCGAACCTTACACCTTCCCTGACTGGTTCCAAGAATGCTATAAAAATGCTTATGGGATTACTTACAATCCAGCTACATGACATTGGATTGCTATTCTTTAGCTCTAGTCTGAGTTTTAGGGTCAGACTTACATGTTATGTTATTAGTTTTGTTGACTGAGACCATCTATTTTAATGTGAGATGTTGGAATATTTTAATACAGCATGGCCATGGAAGGGTAACAAAACTGGTGAAATGTCCGGAACATAAATGTATGAGGAGTGGCTGAGGGAGGTGGAGTTGTTCTGCCTGAAGACAAGAAGACTGATGAGACAGTGTTTCTCTTTACAACTGCCTGAAAGGAGGCTGTGACAAGGTGGGTGTCAGCCTTTTCTCCCATGCAGCTAGCGACAGGACAAGGGGAAACAGGCTGAAGTTGCACCCAGTGATGTTCAGATTGGATATTAGGAAATTTTTTTCTCTGATAGAGTGGTTAAGCATTGCAACAGGCTCCCAAGGAAATGAGAGGGTCACCATTCTTGGAAGTGTTAAAAAAAAAAAAAAGTCAAATGTATACTTTAGAAAGTGATACAGAAATAAATAACCTCCAAAATATTAAAGTGAAGACTCTTGTGAACATTGTATAAATCACAATATATTCAGATTTCATATTAAGGTTTTATTTAGGGTACACCATTCCCTCTACGCC
>VWZD01007334.1:0-10519 GCA_013396695.1 Sakesphorus luctuosus | reverse complement strand
ACATTCAGTGACTTTTCATGTATTAAAAAGGAGATGAAGTTCTGAAATGGAATACAGAGCTTTAGATTTTTTTCTGGCAGTGAAGTATTTTGGTGTCCTGGTCCTATTTACTCACTTTTACAAATATATATAAAGTCTTATATCACTGTATTGAGATATACAGTCCATATGTCTCAGCAGCCAATTGATTAATTATCTTTTCACCTGCAGTGGTAAAAATTGAAGATGTATAAAGTNATTGAAGATGTATAAAGTCAAGTTCTGGATATACGTTCAAGATTGGCTATCCAAAAGTTTACTGAAATGGTTAGACCGATTGGAGTCCCTTGAACAAGAACAGATTGCAAAGAGTGCTTTCTTGAGGAGCAAGTGCTTGCTCAGGAAGCTTGTCTTAGATCCATCACATTTTTCCCATAGGTCTTAAAAATTGGAATGCCTAGGTGGTAAATAGTAAAGCTTGCTATTCCACTAATGAATTAGCACAGTAATTATAAGGTCTGCACACTCTCTAGGGAGATAGTGTTATTATATTTGCAAGTATGATGTATCTCCTTGATCATAATTGTACTGCAGAGGTGTTCTCAGTGCTTATGTGACTCAGTTGATTGATTTCTAAGACAGTATCTGTGCAGAGGCATGAAATATCTCTTGCTTCTCATTCTCTGATTATGTTCTCTATGTACTTTATTAAAATCACTGTCTGATTTTAGCTCTGGCAGTGATCTGGTTCCTATAAATTTATGTTCCACCCTGATATCTTCAGTAATATAACAGGACATACATTCCCATCTCAGTCTTCAACCATGGAGCTTGTGTTACTGGAATCACATGTGTGAAATGACTGCTCCTTCAGCATTGCATACTGCAAAAATAAGAATAATTCAAACTAATTATTCTTGGTTATTTGACTGTTACTTTGATTTATCGTTATTCCATATTTGGCTTCATTTCTACACGTATTCCTTACCTTTCTTTCCAATTCAGTGCTTTCCCAGTGCCAGTGAATATTCAGTCTCTTCATTCTCTTCTTATTCTTTGCTGAAGGGGAATGTCTGTTCATTCATCACAAAGGCACAGTTGTCTTTGGCTTCTTAAGTGGGTATTACTTTTCTTTGAATACAGAGAATGTGCATTCTAAATTCTTGTTGACAAAATCATAATTTTTTGCTTAAGTATGTTCATTGGATCCCATCTTCTGTGCTTCAGATTTTTTTTCTGCTTATCTACCTACCTACGCTCATACGTAATTGTAATTTATAGATGTTCATATGTAAAATATTTACATGTGTGTAGGTTTTTTTCCCCAGTGCAAAACAGTGTCCTATGAATTCTATATTTTTTGCCACGTTTTTTTTCTTTGTCTGCCTTTGGTCTTGTCACCCTTTGCACTTATTTTTAGCCTTTAAAGAACATCCTTGTTGCCCAGACATAGATAGGGACAGAGATCCTGCATAGATTCAGATTATATTTATCTAATGGAGCATCTGTTTATTTTTGCTGCTCCTGATTTTTTTTCTCTGTCCTTAGAAGGTTGGATTGTCCTTTCCTGTATCTCTGACAGATGTGCATCTTTGACATTACAACAAGGAAATAATCTCAGGTTGGAAGGCATCATGAGATTCATATCCCAAGAAGAAATTTTCCACCCTAGGCATCAGATTCCTATTTTATGCTATCAAAAACAAAATAATAAACTACTGGTCTTCACACAGTTGTGTATGTAATCTTATTTCTCAAAACAAAAGATGGAATTATATTTTTTAGAGTATTCTTAGTAATGCAGTAGTAATACTTGTTTGACCAGTTTTGGCCAAAGAATCAGTTTTTAATGTCTCTTGGAGCTGGGGTTACCATGTTTTCAGTTTAGTTTAAATCCAGTTTTGGGATTTTCACCTCTGAGAAAAAAATAACCAAAACCATTTAGCTCTATATTATTTTTCCATATGTAGAATACCATTTTTATGTCACTAACACTAAATACTAAATGTTTAAGTATTAATATTCTTAAGTAAGTGTACAAATATTTAAAAAAAGTGTGGAAGAAATAGCTGAGGTAAAAATGCTGTTACTTAGGGAAAAGTAGGTGCAACAAAGCATTTTTACATGCAATATTTTTCTCCCACCTATTAAAAAATACTTTTTTTCATTGGTAAAATGTATATTTTTTTATTCCGTGTAATGGAATAAAATAGCATATAATAGAATTACTGGTAAGGGGAAGCATATTTTGCAGTTATCTTATTGAGATTACTGTTTGAATTTCTGTAACTTTCAATATGTAAACAGCATCATCCAACTAATGTTCATTTCATTAGTGAAATGAATAAAAGTTATTTATGTTTAAATGTAAATAGTTCATTAAAATAGCATCACTATATGGGCAGAATAAACTTAATTATGTGCAAACATTTTTTTGATTTCATGGCTTTCTAATGATACGAAATATTTTCTGAATTCTATTTTATTTTAGAGAATTCGAGAGATTATTTTTCATTTAAGGATCAATTTGCTATGTTTCTCTCTTCTGTCTGGCCACAATTAAGCAGTTCTGTATACTATACAGCTATTGTTAGTTTTCTGTGTGCAAAAAACTATGCTTTACTGAGTGTATTGATCCATGATGCCTGATACTCTACAAGATTTCTTAGTTGTCAGCATTCATAAGGAAATTCAAATAGTGTATCTCCCTCCTCCTGTGCTCAGAGTGTTCTGTCTCATAGGAAGTCACAAAATAATTTTCAACAGTTTATAATGGTTGAAGAGAAGTTTTTTCTCCAGCCTGCAGGTAATATGTGCTCTTTTTAAGATACTTGTGGTGCTTGTGTCTGTCCTTAAGCACCTAGTCACTCTTAGTTCCATTTGAAAAAACTGTATTTGTCCATCATAGCAACCTTTTTTTGTTCTGTTGAGAATGACTTTGCAAAGTGTACTCCATGGAGCAAAATGATTTAAATCCCAAACAAATGTTAGGAACGTTTTCTTCAGATCTGTAATTTATGCTAATCTGTTTTCCTGGTGCTCAAATTGTTGTTTCATTGCAATAAATTCTCCTTCATGGGAAGAAGTACTCAATTCTGGGTGTAAACTTACATTTTTGAGTTCAGGAAAAAGCAAGTCCTAATTTCTTTTGGACATTAAGTTTATGAAAAATTTATTTGTCCATGACATAGATAAATAGTGTGCCTGTGGTACAACACATGATGGCTGTGGCAGTATGAGTGCACAGTTTCCCATTTAGATTTGCATCCATTTCTTACATAAGTGTGATTAATTCAGGTAGATTAGACCATATTATAGAAAAGGGCAATGAAGCTGATGAAGGGTCATACGTGTAATTCATATGGGGAGCAACTGAAGGAGCTGGGGTTGCTTGGTCTGGAGAAAAGGAATCTCGGGGGAGACCTTATCACTCTCTACCACTACCTTAAAGGAGGGTGTAGCCATGTGGGGATCAGTCCCTTCTCCCAGGCAAACAGTGACAGGACAAGAGGAAATGGTCTCAAGCTGTGCTGGGGGAGGTTCAGGTTGGACATAAGGAATTTATTCTCCGAAGAGTTGTCAAGCACTGGAACTCTAGAGAGGTGGTGGAGTCACCATCCCTGGAGATGTTCAAGAAATGACTGGACGTGGCACTTAGTGCCTGTCCTGTTGAGAGGGTAGTGATTGTTTAAAGTTTGGACTTGATGATCCTGGAGGTCTTGTCAAGCCTACATGATTTTGTGATGTTTCTGTATTCTTACGGTTTTATAACAGCCATTGCATTTGACATTCTTACGGCACTGCCTGAATAAAAAGAACGATTTCTGTTACGCTTTCATTACTTGAGTTATTTTAGAGAATAAATGTAAATTGTGGTTCTGTTGTTGGAATGTGCCACAGTTGCCAGCATTTTATTTTGCTCTCCTATTTTTTACATCACATAAGCAGGAGCTGAATTATTTTGTTGACATTCTCTTTATATTACATATATTTAAAAATCAATAAAGAAGCCATATTAATTTTTTTAACTGTATACGTTGTTTTTTTCTGTATTCTGTCTTTGCCAACATTTTTCCTAGGAAAACAAACAAACAAACCAACAAAAATTCTATATGTCACTTGTTACTTTGTAATAATGTTATTTAAGGAGTTTATTCATGAATTTGTTAGAAAGGTTTTCATGTAGGTGATTGAATTGCTTATACAACAGAAGTCAGTTAAATCTGAAGCCTTGCAAGTTGGGAAAACTCAGAACTTGTATATAGGCTGTACTTAAAACTGTTTTGTAATAACTCAAACAGGATGGGGAGTGTATGAGAGAGATTTTTTTTCAAACTCTAAAACTTGAATATTATTTGTAGCTAACCCACACCATACTGTCAAAAGAAGGTTTTTTTCTCGTAACAGTGACCTTATATTTTTAATTAAGCTTTTTCTTGAGCTAACTTATTTTCACAGGATAACATTAAAATGTAATGACAGATTCTTTTCTTAACTTACACCATGTTCATTCTATTAGCTCACAACAGAATTTGATCACTGGTGTTTCAAAAACATGTGCGAAAACTAAATGCTTTATCTCAGGGCAATGTGTTTTCAGGAAATTGATTTTTGAGTTAAACAGTGAACATGGTAAATCTGAGAAGCCTTTATATGCTACTAGTGCTATTTATTATCTGTCAGATAGGGAATGAACTTTTGTGTTTTGGGCTGAACTCAGCCTTTGCTTCCTGATTGAGGAAAACTGGGATACGGTGATACGAAAGCACAGTAGTAATCACATTGAGATAAGTCTTTTAAGCTGGTGCTTATGCTGACGTATGGCTGAGAAATGCCAGACAAAAATTGCTTTCTCTTTCTTTTTCTTCTTGATCAGTATAGGAATGGATTAAAAGGAAGTGTGTTAATCGCTGTTTCTAGGAAATGGCATACAATATTGCTGTTTGTTTTGGTAGCAGTTTTGTCTGTTAAACTCTGCATGAGGCTGTGAATACCTACCTAGGTATCACTCGCTGATTGTAGGTGGTTTGTGTCACAAAGGAACTGGCCTTTTTTGAGCTCATTTTATTTTGTTTATCATACCAGTTATATCATGACAATTAAGTAAGTGAGAATACAAAGAAAGCAAAATATGTTCAGTTAAATCAACTGGAGCATTCAGCACCGTGTTACTTGATCACATGTTCAACTACCAAGAAAAAAGTTGAAATCTTCTGGTTTGAAACATTTTTGACGATAGTTTCTTGTGTATAGGAAACAAAAAGACTTCAGATAATCACTAGTTTAAAAGTTTAACTTAAAACCAAAATTAAATAAAAATATTTGATTTTTTGCTTTTGGATTAAAACATGTTTCAATCAAAGTTCTTCACAGAATCTCTGTTTAAACTTGTTTTCCTGCCTTTCACATTTTTTTGTTATTACTTTCTGGTTTTTTGTTTCTCATTACCAGCTGCGTTTGCTAATCACCCTATCAGACATCAGGCTTTCATTAATTTCCAGAACTTTTTGGTTTTGTTTGTTTGTTTGTTTTTCTAATTAGGAAGAAACTTTCTTGTGTTGGTATTGTGTTGATTTTAAAAAGTTCTCTGAAAGTATCCAGTTTGCTTTTTATTGAATCTCACAATGCCTTAGGCTGGTTTGTTTCTCATGATGTAGTCACCTTTTAACAAAGGTCTCTACTTACAGGTTGTAAGTAAATGTTCTGATTTTTTCCGATGTGCAGTTCTTCATATGATGCCTTGTATGCCAAGGTAAGTTCTCAAGCTGTTTAGATAATGGTCCACTTACTCTGGAAGTGGTAGCAAATAAGGTATTTCACACACTGGAAATATTTTAAATGTACTAGAAGTCCTTATCATAATGAAAGGTGTGGTAAAGAATGGTCTAAGAGAGGAGCCTGGAATCGTCAGCAGGATTTGCAAATAGGAATTTCAGATGCTACTGTGGACCTCTGTAGGTGGTAGATTCACCTTGAAGGTCTAGAGATGGCTTACTGAATGAGTAGGGTCAGCATGCAGTGGAGCCTGTGAAATCCTGTGCTGACTTCTCAGTAGCTGATAGTCCAGAACATTAAAGCTCTGTATATTAATTGCTGTAGAATTGTTTTGCTGCTACATGGAGGAATACCAGCAAAGTGACTAAGCTAGATAATACCCAAGAGCAGTCTTTGAGTTTAAATCTTACCACATTTCTGGGTTTGAGTTTTTATTGCTTTTTCTCTTCTTGTACATCTAATTACAGCCAGCTATTAACGCTTACCTTGAGCAAGCTGTATTTGCCTGGTTTACCTTTTGTTTTGTCTGCCTGATAGATGTGCTGAAAAGAGAAGGCTTACAGGATTCCCCCTCAAAAACAGGGACGATTGATCAACTGTAATGGTAAGAACAGCAGCACATTTTTGGCTTTAGCATGAGGCAAAAGTGTATCAAAAGGATACAGCTAAACAGAAGTGAAAACCAATTAGTCAGTGACTGTAGTTTTTCTGTAGGGATTTTGTTAACCTTTTATCACCTGATTGAATTTCTGTTTCATACAGCTGTAGAAAATGGAAGAATGTGAATAATTTTTTTTTTTTAATACAGGAGCTATTATCTTTTAGTATTAACTTGTTAGTTTATTTCACTAAGAGATTGTCACTTCCGTTCCTGAAGGAAACAACATTTGCAGTCATCTCAGCACAATGAATACACAGTAAGCTCAGTAAGTTTAGTCAGAGGAGTTTTAAAATCTACGTAAGAGTAGAGGAAAAAAGGACAAAAGAGAAGAAAGCTGTTAGGGTACTTTTTGGCTCTTAGACCTGTGAAATCTGATATTTCCTTCTCTGCATTCTACATATGTACAGTGATCTGCATTTTCTTCTTTCTTGTGAAGAGATATATACTGTGTAACAGGACAGTAATGCTGGTTTGTTCAGTTAGGCCATATTTGACTGTAATTACGGTGTCAGAAGTTGAGCTAAAATTATTCAAAACCTTTTGTTAGTGCATTCTACAAGCTGAGAGACTCCTTGATTTTTTAAAAATAACAGCTGAAGTTAAATAATCTGATTAAATAATGATGTGCAGTCATAGATCTCCCTCTCTCCCTTTTTGAAAATGTTGTTATTGATAGGACTGAGAATGAAATCAAGTAATGACTCAATCCCCCTGAAAAGCTGCATCATTAACCTCACTGCCTATAAATTTTAATGAGGGAAGGTGCGGTTGTCATGCTGATGAATATGGGTAGCACTCCAGTGTCCATGACAGGTTTTCATTAGGGTTTGGCTGCTCGTGGTGCTCTTTGGGCAGTGTGAGATTCGTCTGTCAGAGAGACAAGCAGCTCCCTTGGAGACAGGCACGCTGATACTGCAGCATAGAGATGACCATGCTAGAAAAATAAAAAGGCTGCCTATGCAAAGGGATTTGTAGAAGAGGGATGTATGAAGCTATGATGGTGTGTTGCTCCTTATCCTGATGCAAGTGCTGAGATACTCAACATTCTCCAGGCATAGATGTTCTGAAAGGTAGCCCCTGCAGGAGGCAGCAAAGGTCAGTTGATTCTAATGCTTCATGATATATCAAATATGGTGCATCACTTCATGAACTCTTAGCTCTCGAGAAGAAATATTCTACCAAGTAAAACAGGAGGCTACTTACTACTGCCAAGGTAGTCCTTCTCCCATCTTGTTTATTCAAAAGTGGATGCTCCTAAAAATCTTGAAGTTGACCTTACTGATCTAATATCCTGTCTAAGTAATTTTCTTGATTTGTTTACAAATATTTTGTGTTCTTTTGTTGGATCACAAAGCATTTGCTCCCCTAAAACTTCATAGTCTGCAAGTTTAATGAGTTATAAATAAAAGCACTGAATAATATGCTGTCTTGTTTTATAAGGAACCATTTGCAATGAGTTTTCAGGTATATTTCCACACTATATCCATGAAAGAGTTTGCTAATTGATTACCCGCCTCTTTTTCTAAACATGGTTCCTAACACATCTCCAGAACTTGTTGGGCAGCTGTTTTCAGCAGTCCTTTATTGAACACATAACTGGGGAAATGAAACTTCCTATTCACACTAAGACTGGAATTTTGTATGCTTCTGTTTAATAATTTCAAAAGAAACTCCCACCCATACTACCTGTTTAGATGATGCATAATAGAACCTTGTTATGAATTTTATGTGCATATTTATATACGGAAAACTAAATTACCTCGATAGAACAAATACAACAAATCTGCAGTTTATTTTTCTGATTGTTGCCACTTCAAATTGATATACACTGTGGAGATTATATTGTAAAAACACTAGTTTGTTGAAAGAATAGTAATTGAAATTCTGAATATTTAAAAAAAAATGTTCCATCTGGAGACTAAACACAGAAAACAATAATAAAAAAATCCCAGTTTTTTCTCTATAAATTACTCCCAAATAAAGCTTTTATCTATTTGAATACTTTGTTATTTCATGTAATACTTAATATTAAACATGTATATTTGTTTTGTAGTGGGAATGCTGAAATAACACTATCGTATTCTGAAATCCAGGTGAATCAGAAGACCTATATTAGCATAATCTGTTAAAAGGAAATGTACCTGTTGGTTTGATGATAAGGCCATATTTTATTTAATCCACTTTTCTATAAATATATATGCATATCTTAAAACTGAAACAAGTTATGTAATAAAGTACTAAAGAAATTGTAAGACTTCAGAAAAGGCTGAAATAAACTTTCGGGTATTTATTCCAGCAACTATTCTTTCAACCAATGTTCATAAGAAAAATCTAATCTCCATTGTTTCTTTTTATTGTCCTTTGTTTTTTCTCCCAAAGCTAAATATGCCAGGCATTGTAATGAATTCATTATACATAGACGACAGAATTGGCTTTGGCTCTTCACATTTGCTAACAGGTAATGAACTAGAACAACTGACAATCTATGCAGATTTCTTAATGTGAAAGCAGTTTCTTTAATTTGAGCAGATGACCTGGTATAGGATCTGTTAGTACAACTGGGCATGGTGTGCAAGGGGTATTTAGCAAGTAGAGTTTCTTAGTANTAACAGAAAACCCTAAATAATCTTGACAACAAATTGTAGAAGTATGAATTTTTCATGTTGAGTATCTTTGCTGATAAGTTGTATAATGATCATCCCACAATATACCACAAATAAATTGTTTTTTGACTTAAAATAGGAATGACAAATAACAAGCATGGGGATCAGAACCTGGAGTGTGACACCGTCTTTTAAATATAGTTCTGTAGGCAGCACAGACTAATTCATTTGCATCCCTCCCAGGCATTATTTCCCTCAATTTTCATCTGCAGTCATTTTCATAACTTTCTATTTATTTTAATTTGTTATCTAAGTGTAAGGATTTTTGGCTTGTGATTCCAGCTATCCAGTTTCATTTTGTTGAGATTGAATATGTTTTTTTAAATAGCAGTGAAGATATCTGGAGTCATACTTGAAGGGTCAAAACCTGCACACTGCAAGGAAGATAAATTTGGCTATTAGGATAATTTGTTGAGTGCTGACACATGATATAAACCAGGAAGACATGGCCCATGTTGTAAAACAGCTTGTAAGGGTTAATTGCTGCCTCTGGCTAAGCAGAAATGCAAACACAGAAAAAACCCTACAATTCACAGTTTGTAGTTAAAAGTCTCCTTTGGTGGTAGATGTCAGACTTTTGTGTAAGTGTTTAGGGGTAACACAAAGATAAATAGAGGGGAAAAGAAGAAAGCATTGGAAGGAAATAAACAGAACCACAACAACCTGAAGGATTGTGGAGTTTCTGTGCCAAACCCTCTATTGTGTTTTCCTAGTTTCTAGGTAGCCTACATGAGTTCCTAAACTCTGTCTGTAAGCTGTGGTACTGCTTCCATTGCTGCCTTGTTTTTGTAAGTTTAAGTAAGGAAAGTAAAGCAATGAAAGCAAGTCAATACATTTGACTTGCAATGGTGCAGGAATGCTAGGATCATGGGTGTCTTCCTGTCCCTGCTAGCCTCCAAGCTTTACTGTCTCAAAAGAGTTTAAAAAAGGGGGAATTCTGTCTTTGCTATCTCATTTAAGAACTCAGAACCTTGTGCTAAACGAGTACATTCTAAAGCTGAAAATTATCATAAGAGGACAAACGGAGTGTCTTCTCTTAATTCCTCTGTTAGTGAAGTACTAATGTAGAAAATAATGTAAGGAAATCTAATTCACTAACACAGGCATGAAACTTATGGCTGGAGACATTTTGATAAAGGATGGCTATTTTCAGTTGTTAAAAAGTGCTACCTACAGGAAAAATGGCCACCCTCTTGGTAAGCAGTCATATTTGAAGATTGATAAAATATGTTTTAAAGTGGAAGCACAAAATTTCCATAAAGTCACATTTTTAAATCCAGTAAACCGAATCTCCTTCCATTATTCAACTTCTCTCATATCATATTCCTTTGACCTGTAATGAGTTTTTCTTGTCAAATAGAATTTTGAGCTCTCTCTGCTTTTTTTCACGCAGCAAATAATTGCAGGGTGTCCATTTTGTCCCCTTTCTTGCCCACATGAA
>VWZD01007333.1:16842-122225 GCA_013396695.1 Sakesphorus luctuosus | reverse complement strand
GTTTTTCATTTAGAAAGTTAAGTGTTAAAATTGTGTCTTAAATCCACATTTCAATTATTTTATCACCTAGTCTTGCGAGTGTGCACATCCAATACTCTTCTTTTGTGTGGCAGCTGTAAAAATTGTAAGCAATTTTTACTGTCAAAAAAACTCTGAATAAATAGAGGCTGTTAACTTAGGCAGATATCTGAGGTTATTTGGTGGCAATCAAGAACTCACAGCACTTCAACTAATGGGTTATGATCAGAAACTGTTCCTAATAGCCAGCTAGACGGATCTGAATATGAAGATTTCTATAATTTTGTTGTCAGCTTGTGATGTACTCTAGTGCTAATTATTTGGAACAATTATGTTTTCCTAATAACAAAAGAAGAAGCAGTGAATTAAGCAGGCTTACCTTCAGATCTTTAGATAACAGTTTAAATGCACTTGCCATTAAGAAATAACATTTCTTTTTCCTGTATGGAACCCTAATTATTGAAGATGCTTGTCTTTTAAAATCTACTTCTACTTTTTTTTAAGCATGTTCGGTGTGTCAGTTTACACTGATGACTTCCGTAACTCGTATTTTCTCAGTCTTAGGTTTGTGCCTGTACCTCCCATAGACTGCTTACTTCATTTGGTTATTCAAAAACCATAATTAGCGCAGTAATTAACATGTGGATCCTTCAAAGGAAGACTGTTAGAATCATGGGACATCTCTCATCATTCTTACTGATGTATAGATGATAAAAAGACGTAGGTTGAGGTGACAACAGGATTTGTATTACTGCACATTATCCAGGCTGCAGGGAAATTCAGACAGGACTGTGGTCCATGGAGTCTTTCCTTCTGTAAAAAGTAATTATCCACACTGTTTCTATAATGTAACTAGGTGTTATCCTGCATTTGCAGCTGTCAAATCATTTGTTTTAAAACCATTATTTTATACCTTAGGAATACTTGAAAGTTTGGGGTTTTGCATGTTATCTTTTAACAAATTACAGAAGTGGGGTGCAGCAAGTGCAGCAATAAAAACAACAATAATAGTAATTTATATAAGCATAACAGATTCCTTCTTGACAGTTGATTTCAGAGATGTTTATGGTAATGTTAAGTTGATATAGTCGTAAGAGTGCTTTCATGAAAAACAGGCCAAATTTCATTTTATTTATTTTCCCTGGAGAAAATATATTTGTTTGTTTGCTTAAGATTTCAGATAAGCTGAATCTGTTGCGCTTTCAAGCCATAGTAAATCAGTTGTTGGTATGTGAGTCTCTGTATGGTTCACATAAATGTATTCCAGTGTTTCTCTGAGATGCTTATAGCCCATATTTTCAGCTTCGATATACGATGTTTTAAATTAGCCCATTAAGGAAATTCACATTCTTTCATTCAGCCTTTAACTTTCTCTATATAGTGGTCCTCTTTTTCACATTCAGTGACATATGCCAGAAAAATTCAGTTTTTTACCCTACAGGCAGCCCGTGGGACTGGGATGAAATGGCCTCTATACATAGGGTATGACTTTATTTGCTAAAGAGGTTATTTGAAAAAGCCCTTAGGGTACTGCTGCCCTTTTGTCCCTCAAACTAGTAGGGTAAAAAATATAAAAGGAACTACACAGTAATCCCTTGTAGACAGGTGACCTTAAGCCAATTCTACACTGTAAGGTTTGTTTCTGTTTAAACTCAAAACAGACAAAGGAATAAAGCAAATTGCAGATTTTAATGTGTTGCAGAAACATTGCCATTTTTTTTCCGGAGAGTGACTATCCAACATAGACAACTTTTACTGAAAATTCCTAAAACTGAGTATTGCTCTATATAATTTAATTTAACATTTTTAACAAAAATAGCATCTGACGACTGATGGACTGACTGTTCATTTCAGGTAACCTGTTCAGGATTGTATTCTCTTTACAACTATTTAAATTCTGCAAGTACAGCCAAGCATAATTAAGCAAAGTATACAGACTTTTTGTTTCATTACTAATATGCTAAAAATTAGTCAACATTAGGACCCACTAGAAAAACCAGCAATAAATTTGTCTTTTAAATTTCTTTTTTCTGTTTATTCACAGAGTTGGCAACTGATTGACGTTAACAATGCTATCATGCAACTGGATGTTACCACAGTGTCATGATCTCATTGCACGTGCACCATTTGGTGGAGCTGTGTCTGATACTTAAACCTGTGTTCATCCGCAGTAGTTTTACAATGAACACCACAATGTTATTTTTATAGAATGCAATCAGGTGTTATTAGATATGTACCATCCCAATTCGATCCTGCTTTTCAATAGACAGTCTTCAAAACACCATTATAAATTATGAACAGCAGCTCTGAACCCGCTTGAGGATAGCCTCCCATAAGTCACAGGTGTGACATCACTGAGCCCTGTAATTAATGGGTGCTATGCCACTCCCTTGACTTACGAGTTTTTCAGAGGCTTTTAATTACTTTTGATTTTAAGCCATTCTAGCAGAATTTTGAAGGAACTCCAGTGGCAGCCTATTCTGAATGAAGCTGTTCTAGCAACATTTGGAAAATGAGCCACTCTGGTGGCTGAAGGAAAATGTTTCAGCTGTTCTTCACGCCTGGTAGTCTGGAGTGAGCTTAAAGAAAACAGCTTCTGTTGACTGCTGCAGGCACTTAGTCACTGTGTTCCCTTTCTGCATCGTGGGAGGAGTTGTGAAAATTGTGGTCAAATCCACATATTATATAAAATAAAAGAGAGAAAAACATCTGAAAAGTCAACAATGGCTTGAAGGGTTAGCATGATGTCGTCAACCTGATTTTAGGTATAGAAAAGCCATCATTTCGCATATGAGTGCAGACTTCATGTAACTGGTAAATAGAAAAGGAGAAATGCCTTCATTTATCACCTATCAAGAATAAGTTATAAATTATCACTACTTAATCAGCATTTAAAACAGTATTCTTTAGTTTCAAAGCCAAAATCAGGGCCTCACCCCTCACGCACACACACCAGAATGCACATATCATAGTATCAAGTTAACTCAGGTGTAAAGCTTTGTTCTCTAAACAGCTGAAGCTTCATGTCATTGTTTAAATGCACAAACCACACATATTTCTCCATATGTTGGCACCATATTGGTGTTATCACCATAGCATTCCCTCCTCTTCAGATGATCTTTTGTTACAACATTTGTTTTTGTGAGGCAAATAAAATATAGTAAATGTAAACCAATTATTTAACCAAATTACTTTGATCGTGGGAAACTGACAATTAGTGTTACAGCTTCTCAGCAGTGAAATCCACACAATAGAGCAGACTGTGATATTCTGTACTGCAGTGTAAGTCGATGTAGTGCATTTATTTTGTGTAGCAAGCTGTGAGAGAGGAGGAGAGAAGTGTGGGAGACAAGCAAAGTCCATCCTGATGAACTATTATTCTATATTTGTGCTATGTATTCTGAGTTGTTTAGTTTTTCTAATTGCTTGTTAATATATTGGGACAGCTCTTCACAGCAACCTTGATGACTGATGTCAACACTTAAAGCATATACGTGTGGGTATGAGATAATCAGCTAATTAATCAATGAGTAAGAGACTTGCCGAACTAGCATGTGTAATTTTGATTTCTAGTAAATCCTGATGATGAATCGGTTAGTTTGGTTACCCGTAATGGTTACCCACTTTAATAGTTTTAGCTTTTGCACATGAACTCAGGGAGAAGTATTTAAATTGTATGCGCTGGTACACTCACATGATTTGGGTTTATTCTCAAACCTTGAATGCATCAGCCCTTCCATGAAATAGCTGTGAGTTAGGACAGCATTCTGGGTATTGTCATGCAAATGAGGCCACCAAACATACCACTTTGCTTCAAAATTGCTCTTGCAGTGACAAGTCTCTTTTAAAACTGGAGCAGGCTTTTCCCGAGCTAAGTGGGCAACCCTATCTATCCTCTGAGATCTACTTTCTAAAGTAAGTGCCTATATATGAAGTCCTAATTCCACATCTGAGTGCTCAGATTGGCACTTACAGCATACCCATATATCTCTGTCGTGGTTTAACCAGGCCAAACTCATTCTAATGCAGATTTAGGTGGTCCTTTGTCCTTCAGTATTGTCTTTCTCCCACATTCATGCAGTTAAAAAAAACCCCAGAAGATGCGTTGAGTTTGATATGGTATTCAGTAACTCTTAAAGCAAAAATTTTGTAATGTATCACTTCAACCAGTACAAATTTTAATTAATGCTACAGCAACTTTTCAGCAGCCCTCAAGAACTTGGCCAATAGGTCTTGAGGAAAAAACAAGTCCTCACCTGCCTCGTAGTTCACAGAAAATATTTGTGATCAGAAGCTATTTCAGTCTAGTTTGGGGAACCAGCTTCAGAAGTGGTAAGAAAATGTGGCATACATTTTCCTCTGTCTTTGGAACAAAGTAAGTCCGTCCTCAATACTGCTTTCCACTGAGCTCATGAGAAAAGATGTAGGAAGAGCAACAGATTTAAACATAGTAACTATCCCAAGTGATTAAGGACTGGGTAGTTTTTAACTGTCATTTAAACACTAGTTGGAAGCCAGGATGGATTTCAGAGCACTGGCATTAAATAATAAAGAATAAGCAGAATCCTGATGTTTATTTTTACTTTAATACAAAATTGTATTAATTGCACTGTGAATCAGTGGGGATTTTGTCCATGTCCTGAATGTGGACACAATTTTAGTCTCAACCAACCTCTGACCAGTATCATTCCATGTGCTGTGCACTGGAGGTAACAAAGCCATAGATACAAATCATAGGTCCCTCACAGGAATGGGCGTACTTGATCTGCTGGTCAGATAAGTATTTGTATGGGGACAGTGAATACTGCAGCCACATTGTCAGTGTGGTGTTGCATCTTGCCTCATAGAAACAGCTTATGTTTTTTTGCATACAGGTTTTGGTATCTAATTCAAGGCACTCACATTTGAAAATGTAGATCTTCACAGCTAGTTAGATCTTTTCAGTCATGCAACTCTATCCTCATGTGTAGCTTTCTTGGGATGACTGGCTACAGTTAGGGAAAGGATTGCTTTCAAAGTTGGGCTTTCTGGTATTTATGACACATTTAGATGGCACCTTAACTGTAGAAACCAAACTCCCCTCAAACTATCCCAACATATAATTGTCTAAATATTTTAGATTAAAGTACTTAGTGTTGGTTGGAATGGATTGATATAAAAGAGACACCAAAGGATGTTGAGAAAGAGCTATTGCAGTTGCCCTTAATTTTTTTGTTGTTGTATGCTACCTACATTATTTCTCAACCTCTTTTGGAGTGGTTAAGTAAAACTTGGTGTTACATTTCCTTTTATTACAATTGCTACTTATACAAAATTGGAGCAGATCATGATACAGCAAAGAACTTTTTATACAGCATAGATTGTGCAGCAAAATAGTGCTTTATCAGCATTACATGCCTCAGTGAGGAATGTTTTGCTGTTTTAAATCTCATTGTTATGAGAAGAATTTATTCTCCAGATACAAAGATTTCACTGGAAACTATTAAGCTGGGCTGTTGTCATCTAAGTAAAAATGAAAACATCTTCATGATAATTAGATAAGGGGGTTTAATGAAAAACCCACACTATATATATTGTTTACCTACAACTTCAGAGATCTACCTTATCAGTAGAACATGGATGCATCACAGAAATAATGGGCAATCCTTTGTCCTTCTGTACTTAAACCCCTTGTCTGCAAACGTGATGCAAAGAGAAGGAGGTTGAGGTTTTGTAAAAATGAAGCACATGGTGTGACAGGCCCATCTGTGCCAGCTTTATAAAACAAAAGTGCCCAATATGATCATACTTGCCTTTTGTTCCTCACAATGCTATTCAGGCGGCAGTTTTTGTGAATGCTTGCCGATAGAGTCTGCAAACCTCGATTTATCTGACTGCTCCCACTCCTGTGTTGTCAGTTCTCAGTTGCACTGCTAGGTTCCCTACCCCCACAATTTCCTCTCTTTACCTGGCCCTTTTTCCCAAGCAAATCCAAGGTAGAACCTCATAGCAATTTTCCAAGGTTCTGGGCTCAAAGACTAAACTAATTTATTTTTGAATTGCAAATCAAACATAAACTGCAAAGAAGCATTTAATCAGTTAGGAGAAGCAAGGGTATGGCTTGTTTAAGTCCCAGAATCCATAAACCTGTAATGATTTTATTATATTGGTGTCAGTTTTCATTATTTTCATAAATGGGTGTTCCCTGCTTAATGCACGATATTTGCATCAGATGAACCAATGAGTTTAAACACGGTTTGTTTTAATGCTTTGTGAATTTGCATTCAAATTCATCAGAAATAATTCTATTTGAAATCACACAGGGCTAAGCACAGTGGTTGTAAATCCGTTTGAATTGAGATGCCAGAATCAGCCCATTAATCTACAAATCTACAGTATAATTTTTGTATGGTTGGTGGGCTTTTGTTCTGTTTTTTCGTGATGAAGAGGGGATAGCAAGTGCATGTGTGGGAGGGGAAGTGGTTGGGGAGGTTGTGATAAATGGATCAAGTGGGAGTATATCTTTCTTATGGAAACCAGCCTGTGAAAGGAACATATGAAAGGCCAGAGACGATGGCTTAAACGTGTCACTTAAACGATGGCACTGCCACTTGAGGTAGTTGCACAAGGAGAAAGGAAGTCTCTCAGATAAGCAGGTTTCGTAATATTTAGGAGATAGAGTTTGGCGTCAGCACCTTCCATTGGTCTTCAGAGCAGAGTTCACCCTGAGTTTGGAGCAGCACTGTAGCCTGTTTAGTATTTTATGTCCTTTTGCTAAACACTTTTGTTAGCTTGGATTTTTCTGTTTTCTGTTCTTAAATGAGAATGAATAAATGCAGCAAGGTTCACCTCCAACAGAAACAGGCTCTTTTTGGAAGAAGTGGAGAGGGCTATATTATAGCAAAAAGTGCTTCATTTCTTGATAGCTGGAGAAGAAATCTGTATTTCTTTCAGTGCCTAGAGAATAGTTTTAATTCCTGCGTTCCTAAATAGAGTGAATTGTCTGCAATTAAGATGTTTGTTTAAGCTGATAGTTACCAGATTTGAAGATAAATATATCATTGTCTGTGAGCGCATTGTATGTATGAGAGGGATTACTCTCTAAGAATAAAGGTTTGTCAACATTTTCCACACTGCACATTCTTCTTAAATGTAGTAATGAAGTTTTTTTATAAAATTAAAAAAAGAAAAATATGTAAGTAATACATATAAAAAATATTAATGTACAGTTATCCATAATGTACTTCAGCCTTTTAAAAGGACTGTCTTTATTCATTTATTTGAATAGGTGACAATCAGTCTGAGAGAGTTGTATTTGGCTGAGGACGAAAGTGATTTTTAGCTAAGTTTGTGTCTGCCTTCCTCTGGGAACTAAGCAGTTCTGGTTTGGCCAGCAGTCCTGGTTTGTGAAGCTGAAATTAAGGAATCTGTTTTCAATGGCTTAGACTGGGGCTAACTCAGGGCCCAACACAGAAAAGCATTTAAGCCTATGCTTAGCATTAGCTATATGCTTAATTCCCAAGAGGTCTAACTACAGGCCCCTTCTTATGCACTTGCAAGAACTGCGATGATCAGGAAGTCTGCCATCTGACATCTGTGAAATGAGCTGGTAGACTTGAGTCTTGTTCATAATGAACCAGTTTCCATCTCATAAAATTCTGTAATTGCAGATGGTATCAGTGGACACCTATGACAATCTCAGCAGAGATTGCAGCCCGGCATTCCTCATTATAGGATACATGGACACTGAGCTCCTCTCTGCTCATGAACATGGGGTTGATTCATTGACAGGGCATTATCAGGAAAATTGCAATGATGTGACTAGGGCTTCGCGGTGGGTAAATGGAGTACCTCAACTCTTGGAGTTGACAATAGGCTCTCCTAAGAAATGATAATGCTGTGATTAAGGCATAAAGCTGGGACTCAGCACACCTGGGAATTCTTGTATGACCCTGGCAATGCACTTCTTGTTGTTTTTCACTTCTTTGCCTGAAAAGTTAGAATAATGGGTTTTTCATTTTATGGTGTTATTTAGTGATAAATATATTACCAATTGTGAGCAATTCAGGAGATACACTTTTAGCAGCACACAGGTAGATAAATGCTATTAGATTTTAAATGTGTTCTGTTCAGTTTGCATTTGCGTGTTCATGTGCCTAGGACTAGTGGAAAGCACGCCAATTTTATTTTGCTTCCCAGTGCTGCATTAAGGAAATCAGCTTTAGGCAGAGGGATCTAAAAATCTTGTGTAAAATTCACTTTATTGTGAAAGCTATACAAAAAAAAAATAACGTGAAAGAAGAAAAACATAAATTTTGGACTTCTTTTGGATCGTTCTTATAGACAGTGATATAATTTTTGTTCGGTCCATGTACATTTTCGTATGTGTATTTTCTTTTTCTAAAGAAAATAGTACAATTCAAATAGCCTTAGAGTCTTTTTATTTCAGTAGAAGCACTCAAATAGTGTTTTAAGGATACTTAAGACACACTGAAAGAAATGGTGAACCTCAGTGGGTTTTAAAAACCTGGAACACATACCAAAAATTATAGCTACAAAATCTGTAAGTAAGCCTGACCTGGGACTTGTAGCAGCTGTTTCAACCTGAAAGCTCTTTAATCTGCACATATTGGAAATAAAAACCCACAATGAGTCCTACGCGATTTGTCTGTCACACGCCAGAAGTTTGGAAACTGTTAGTTCACTAAACTACAGTAGCTGGAGAAAGAGAAAGTATTAAAAAATAGGTAGCTGAAATAAGAACCTTTTAACGAAAGTGTCAGCAGGAACTGTTGGTTTCTTAGTGGTTTCGCAAATCAGACCTTCCAGATATGTAGTTCCAGGCTTCCAGGCTTCTGGGGTGTTTATTTTTTGGTGGGGGTGTTGTCTGGCCTCTGTTCTGTCACATATCACAAGCTTTACTGCTTTCACAGAAACAATCACTACTTCCTCTGAAATTTTCTGTACTGTAACAGAAAAAAAGTTAACTGTGTTCCAGCAATAGCAAAAGCATTTAGGCTCCACTTACTTTACTACTAATGATGCTGTACCAGGTCCTACGTAACAGCAGAATATGGAGTGCATTCAGTGCACTGTGCATCGTGCTACAGACAAGTATACTAGAAACCATCGTGTTTTTAAACCACTTGGCATCATCTGGTTATCGTGGCTTTAAGCATGATTTGGCTTTGGTTTGATAAAGATATCGATAACAAATCTTTGAACAAGTGCTATCAGAATTAAGGGCTAAGTGGCATTTAAAATATTTTAGAAAAATGTGATCATTAATTAATTTTAAAATATTCCCTCTTTTCCTCATAGTCTAAGTTGAGTCTCAGGAAGGAAAAACATAAGAAGAGCTAACAAAATGACCTGACAGGGTGGCAGTGGTTGTTTACTTGTCCATATTTGACTAGGATTCATACTTCATGTGATTGATAGTCATTGCAAATTCTTTGGCTTTTTAAGACTTAAGGCCACAGTCTTGGGTGACCTTTAGTTCAGAATGGAGTTGTTTAGAAAAGTTAACTAAATAGTTACAGAAGAATCTCATGCCATATTTCACTGAACTGTTCTGAGATAGTATAGATTTGCAGTATAAATGGTGATGAGTCAGGTTAAATCATACTCTTATCTACTGTACCTCCTATTTATTCCATCTGGGAGCTTTGTCACCCTGGCACCTGGAAGTGGACAAGTAGCTGAATTGGCTTTCTGTTGTTCACCACGTCTAACTGTCTTCCTGCAGTATGACAGGAATATTCTGGTCCTTCATCAAAATCAGATTATGCTTATTCAATAGAGACAAAAATGTTCTTCCCTCTCCAGTATTTGCAGATTATGTAGCCAGAATATGTGCACTTAAACCTTCAATATTTGCATTCAAGTCAACCTTCTAATAGTTCTTATTTCACTATTCTGAATATTCTTCAGTCAAGATGTCTTCCCTAGAGAGGTCAAGACATAATTTAGTTGTATCCATACCAGAACAATGTGCAGCAGACATGCCTTTGAATGTGCAATTAAAAATTGCTTTGGCCTGTTTTCCTGTTTTACGTTTCATAAACTCACATGTAATTTGATGAACACTGTCATTCTTTAAATTTCTTCAGCATTACAGTTCTCAAGGGACTCCTCTCTCGTTGAATATTATTTTTTCATATTTACTTTCTCCACAAGTGCTAGTATGCAGTAGCACAAGTTGAATCTTGCCTATTTTCATATTTACTTATGTTACATCTGTTTTTTCTTTGTATTGATGTTAACGTTTCCTTCCAATTTACTATTAGCTCCATATGCCATCTAAAAGCTGTTGATTTCTACCTCTAGCTAACCAGCAATTTGTTAACAGAATGGTATGGAAATTATGCAGCTCTTGAACACACAGCTTTGCAGCCAAGTGGAAGCAACTTGAGCGAGGAATTTCTGAGCACTTTGGCAGACCTGCAGTGCAACAGTTTACTTTGCACTTCCCATGCAGCCCATGCATGCAGACCATCCAGCATAGGTGTGCTCAGTGATGGCTCAGGAAGCACCGGCTTTGGTGTCTTCTGTCTTGTTTCATCTACTTGCTGCCTAGTGCTGTCTGAAGCTGGAAGTGGAAGACAGTGCATGTAAGTGCTACTCTATCAATAGCACTGAAAATGTATTTCTGTCAGCAGAAGGGTCAATTATATGAACAACTCTTCCTTTGAAGATATTCTGGAAACATGCTGCTTCCATCCTTCACCAGGGGTGAATCATGAAAAGAAGACTTTGTCACAAACGCGACCCTTGAAGGTGATATAAAAGAGTTACCCTTCTCTCCAGCCTCTGTTTCGCATCCCTCCTCCCAGAAGCAGCATGTACCCCTGCCTCACACTTCCTGAGTAATCCCAGCATTGCTGCTAAGCCTGTGACACGCTGAGCTGAAAAATCAGCATGTGTTTCAATACTCGTCATTTTGGGCACAATAAGCCTTCATGCTGTTGGTGCCTCAGGAGGAGTGAGGGGCTGGTGAAGGGGAAAGCCTGTGCATTTGTACCTGTACCACCTATAACCAGCCCTGTTCCCTCTTCTCAGATGTCATTTCCCTGGCACTGAGACTGAGTTTTGGGGTGGGAAGTTTGGGAACTGCCTTCACAATTGATTCACCTTTATCTTATGCTATGTACCACTGGCAGCTGTACTGGTGGCTGATCCTGTATTGTGGTTACACATGTAAGGCTGAAGCATCTAATCATCATATTGGGGGGTTTTTTTGAAAACACAGGTTGGCATGACCTACAACTTTCAGACTAAATTACTATAGTGCTCCTTTCCAGCTGTAGATCTGTTGTGGAAATACTTAAATATTATTTGCCACTGGCATTACACTTGATGCTATAAAAGCAAAGGAGAGCTCTTTCTCCACTGAAAACCTGTAAAGTGAAAACTACAAAACAAAACCTTGTTTTCTTCTGAAACTAGTTGTAATGCTCTCTTCCTCTCACTGTATCAGGCTTTATCTCTTGAATGAATGTGTGTCACTCCTCCAGTTTCCTTTCCTACATTCCCAAGAAGGTGAGAGACAAAAAGGAAGATATAAACTGTACATCAGTGCCTAGATAAAAACCTGCAAAATTAAGTTATGAAGTTTGCCCTTTCTAGCAAAATTAGCCAATCTCATATTGGCCCAGCATAGCTCCTTCTTCCTTGGCAGTTTATTGCTTCTAATATACAAATCAGGGCTCATTCCAGTATGATGAAGTCCACAAAAAAAGACAACAGTCATCTACTCCAGTGCTTTGGATATTGAAACAGAGAGGTTTTTTCAAGATAAGATAATGCATTAATTGCTTACTTATTAGATGAACATTACCTTTTGATAGAAGCCATTCTACAGACTCCTGATACTTTGCATGCTGAGCAATCCTGTCCTTGAAGTTACTGTAGTGCACAATGATCAGAACTTGTCGCTGATGTTTTGTTAGCATTTACTAGCAACGTCTTGGCAGAGGGTGACCTCTAGTACTGTCTCTAAACATTTTCAATTTACAGACTCAAGAATTTCTGCTGCCTTTGCCTCTCATTCTTTTGAGGAGGTCAGCCCTCTATGAATTTGCCACAGGAGAGAAGTTCAAAATACCCTATATACTTAAAAAGCATAATAGGAATATAGCCACAATGAACACACAACATACAATTCATTTTAATATTTATAGAAGAAATTCATGTTGTTTTAAGTGTACACAAGCAGCTGCTGTCATTTGGCTATGAGCAGATGTTAGACCTCCGAAAGCTTCGCTGATAATTAAAATACTAACAGTTAGTGTTTTATCCCAGCTGCAGGTTCTGTTTACTGTAAATTTGATTTTAATGGTGCCTCTGTGCAGTTATTGAATAGAGGTTTGTTTTCTACTATACATGCAAAAGTGTCTGCAATGAAGACAAATGGTTATTTCTCATAATTTACTCTGGAAAGATATGAATATACACTATAACATAGTTGAGTTTATAAATGAAATACAGATATGACTATCACATTTGAAATGGTAGTTTCTGCTGTCTAAACTAACAAAAAGAACTAAGGAAACTTACTGTTTGTAGTTATTCCAAAGAATTTCCCCTAAAAACTGCTGTGCTTTTCAAATGGGTTGAGACATGCCCTCAAGCAAAGAACAGGTGTTTCTTTTTACTCAAAGGGTGCATAAATCAGAATAGATAAATACAGAGAATCACGATACTCATATTTGATAGGTATGCTGAAGAATATAATTTCTGCTTGATGGTTTAATAACGTGATGTTTTATTTTAGGTATCCCTTACAAGTGTCTGTTCTCTTTAGTGGGTATATGTGCATCAAACGTTAGGGAAGGCCAGCCATTTTCAGAATTGTGAATCCCAAGGGCCTGATTATGCAAACACAATGCATAATGCAAGCTACCATGTTTAGTCCCTTTGAGACTATTGAGGCTAACTATGGCAGTAAGCAGTACACTTGATAAATAAATGTTTATAAGACCAGGATCTAAATGTATATATTCTTGAAAAACAAAAACTCTTGCTGAGATAATAATGACTAAAATAGGTTTTTTGACAAAGCCATTGCTGTCTGGGACTAGACCTTTTTGAGAAGTTCAGATGATTTTCCTTATGAGCAGAGCTTGTGGGGTTTTTCCCCCCAGTTTTCTCATATTAGTGTTACTATTTTTCATGTTATATTTTCTGTCTGCCTAGGAAACAGAAATCTCTGGTTTTACTAAGCACAATCAGAACACGTTGAAATTGTGATTCTGATTTAGAAGTACTAGAAATGCACTTTCCAGTTGCACTGCAGGGGATAAAACAGAAGGAGTGCATTCGTAACATCAATGTCAGTTGTTCCAAACTGAGGGCCAGAGTAGCCTTTGAAGCTGGCCTGCCAAGAAATGTCCAGGCTGGCTATCCTCATCTCAAGCTGCTAAATTGCACTGGAAGAGATAGCTGACATACTCCAAAGACATTCCTGATGCTGTTTGCCCATATAGGTAATTGCTGTATATGCCACAGTAGGTTTTTGCTCACACGTCAGAGTTGAGAAGAGCCTGCATTGTGGCAAGCAGATGAAGAGAAAAAGTGGTTTACAAGAAAACCAGGTACTGTGCAGGTTAGGCAGTTGTAGATTCTGCACGTTAACGCTGTGCATGTTTACCATGATCAGTGGGAGTTTTGGTATGTATACATTTTATTTGCATAGCTTCTGTAACACTGGGCTCTATAGTGCTCATTTTTGACCTGGAGTGCAGGAAAAGAGAAACTGAAATTTTTCACAGAGAAAGCCTTTCCCAGAGGTTAATTGGACAGTGGAGGGAAACTAAACCAAACCAAACAAACTGCCTAACTGAATGGCTTGGCTATTTATTTTGGTGGTTGTTTTTTCTTTTTGTGGCTGTTGTCACAGTTCTGTAAGTTGTGGAAGGTAAAAATAGCAAGCAGGAAATTTCAGTCTGTTTTTCAAAAGAAAAAAATATTACAAAACTACTTTCTTTTGCATTTTAAGAAGGCTAAAGGACATCTCCTGCTTTTTAAGATACCTGGAGTGTTAAAACTTCATCCTTTATTCAAGCAGTTCTTAGGAGACCTTGAAGTTTCCAAACATGATTAAATGCTTAAGGATAAAGCTAGGAGCTAAGGATGTTTTAAGTTTCAGTATTGAAGCATGGCATTACTGTATTTTTAAGTATAAAATGAACTATGAACATTGTCTAGGAATTGGTGATATTTTTTGTTTCTTTAATTTTCTTTTTACAACAATAATTTATTGAAGGGGGGGAAAGCATTGCTATATTGGTATCTCTTGAGATTTATGTTCTTTGTGTCAGTGGTGGATTTTTTTTTTATGACTCTTAGGGAGCTGGTTAAGTCTCCTATAGGTATACTTATTTATACCACTTTACTAACATTTGCTGCCTTTGTGGACTTAATAGTTGTAACAGGGCCCTTTTGGATTGCTGATTTATTTCACTTCTGGTTTTGACCCATTGTGTTTTCTTTCCTTCAACAGAAGACATGAATGAGCCTTCACAACCTCTTATTTAGTAGCTTAACTAGCTGGTTTAAAAAATGCTGGCCCATGCATTGCTTGCACATAAAAACCTTACAAATGATAAAGAGTAGTTTTTACTATGGTCAAGGAACAGAGATCTGAAAAATGCATTACTATCATGGCCTCCAAAAATCAAGATAACACCAAAGTTTTGACATTATGCCACAGTTGTTAGGCTGCACTTAATTGAGGTAGAGATCATTACAAAAACAAATGAAAGAAAAAAGAGCACAAGCTTGTAACTTGATGAAGGCTGAAGTTATTACCTTATGAATGTGAGTGGTGGACTTACCGTATCGTTGAAAATATTGTGCTGCCATGTAGACAATAACTTTTAAAATAAGAAAATCAGTTGCTCGTTCGAGTGATTCTGGATGTAAGTTGAATTTTTTATATCTTTCAAATTCCTTAGAGGTTGTATTTAATTGAAGGAAAAGATGTTTCTTTGTGTTCACAATTTTAATATTAATTGCATTTTAGTAGATACAAAATGTTTGTTTGTGTCAATAAATAACGTACCTAATCACCAAAGTATGAAAAATGAAGTGTTGCTGAATAGGGGGCCATAATCAGCCCTCGTAGAACTTTTACAGAAAAGGAAAAATAGCTGTTTTAAACTTGCTGTGTAAATGCAGATCATTTCCGTCGTCATAATAGATTATTTCATTTATGACTTACTGCTTTGTCCTAAAGGTGCTCCTTGTGAAGGATGTCCTCAGCCCAGCCTCACCACACACAACTGCTTGCTACAAGTTTTGGGGAAGGATTAGAATTCTAAAGAGGCTGCTGGCTGAGAGCGAAGTGGTGCTTTACATATAATATTAGCCCAGGTTTTCCTAGTGCATTACGTGTTCCTTTCTGAGACAAGTCTTCTTAATGCCATCTTTATCTGCTACACGATGCATGAAATCTACTTTCTGTTTTAGAACTGCAGCTGACCCCTGACCCCATGAGTGGCGCCACAATGTGACCTTTCTATTGTCATCAGCTTTCATTCTCCTGAAAATTCTATGAATTTTTATTACAAGTTTTTTTAAACCAAGCTGAGGCTTCAACAAATTACTTGACACAGATGAGATGAAGTTGTTGAAGTAGTGTTAGATAAGTTTTACAGCCAGCATGTGTGCTGCTGAACAGTACAAAGCCAGTGTCCTACAATGTCATACACCAGTAACTGCTGAGCCTACTATTGGATAAATACATCATTTTATGGAACATTGATTGTTCTATAAACCCAATGGAGTATTATGCTCTATGATCAAACCATTTAGATTGTGTGTAGAGCACAGAAAATGCCATATTCAGGATGGTACTAAAAGTGCCATTTGTGTATTTTATGGATGTCATTACGGGGGAAACTTCTCTCTGTAGGCCCTGTTTACTGCAAAATTTTTTAGTCTGTAATGACATTTTTCATTCACAACGTATGCCTTCAAGAGAGGGGGCCCTTGTTTTATTTGTTTCATTCGAGTTTACTGCACAAATCCTGTACATTTTAATTAAATGTAAGCTTAACAAAAGAATAACATATTTATTCTGTGGGGAACAAATGATGACAGTAACAAAAGAATAAAACAGACATACAAAAGGAAGTCAGGTATTGAGTAAGAGAGAGGGGGAAAAGGTACTAAGCCCTATTTGCAGTTTCCCAGAAGCACATTAAACATCAAAGCATTTCTTTTAGCCCTATTTCGGGAGTTTGTGGTCTCAGAGAATTAAAATAACCTGCGAATATGGATTTAATGTCTAAAATATCCTGACATTTTCAAATAAAAAACTAACAGTCACTCAGGTCTCCAACTGATAAATAATGGCTCTGCTGAAATGACAGACTTCTTGGAAAGAAACCAATTCTGTGATCATTGCACCCCTAGATATGAAACACCTCCTTACAAATTGTCTGAGTATGAGCTCTCATATCATTATATTTTGTCATTTTAATACCTATTTGTGTATCTTTTTAATTTGCCGTGACATGCAATCAGCAACAAGTCCACTTTCCCTAATATTAATGTGGGCTTGCATTGCAGCTTATGTTTGCCATGTCAGCCAACACTTACCCCTTCTCTTTACCCGATTTTAGAGGGAGGGAGAGGCAGGCTGGATTTACTGGGGCAGCATGATTTGTTGCTACATACAGTCCAATAATGTGACATGTTCCTTAAATACATAAAAATTACTACAAATGTTGTGTTGGATAGCAAAGCTTCATTATAGAAATAGCAGCTAAGCCTCAAAGTATGTTATTTTCTAAATATCTTCCCTACTTCCCTGGCTTTACACTGTTAAAACAAAAGAAAACCAGTAAAATCTGCAATTCATATTTACCATGAAAAATCACTAAAATTGAAGCTGATGTTCCCAGTAAATTCTTGGTCATAGTCCAGTTAAAATTTAAAGTTACAGTAGATTCACATTAGTTTAAATGACACTTGAACTTCTACACAGCTCAACATTAATTCATTATAGTTGAAATGGAAGAATCTTCAGTGGGTGAATCTTTTACAATCTGATTGAGGCTGTTACATTTTATAGGAGCCATTTTTCAAAGCAGTACTGACAGCACTCGAAGTTATTAAATTGCTGAATCAAAAGATGGACCTGCAATCGCATTTATGAACTGTGATGGAATAGCTGGGGTTGCACTGAGCTGAGGTTAAGATGTTGGTGTAGTTAAGCTTCATCACACCCCTTAGTGACAGCAGTATTTACCCATGTAGTTTACTTTAATGGTCAGGAAGTGGCTTAACTCACCTCTGGATTCAAATAGATTAAGTAAGCAGTCAGAATGGCATAATTATCAGTGCTGCGAGGGATTCACTGGATAGCTCTTCACCCAGGAGACTTCCCATTCAATTGCACAGTAAAGACTGGAGTTGCATAGATTCGCAGGCACAGCATTTATTTGAGGAGATGAAAAAAGGGTGAATTTCCTTTTTCTTTCTCTTCCCCAGACCAGAGCTTCTCCTCAACCCAGGAGGTGCTGTGTCCCATAAATAAATTATCATGATCTTAGGGGAAAGGTGTCATGATTTTACTGTGTATGTGTGAAAATTATGATCGTAGAGTTATTTGGATTTTGAAATCCAGTAGAAAATGCATGATTTGTAGAGTTATTTTGATTTTGTGCCACATCACTGCCAGACTCCTCTTTTATCATGTCAACAAAGCAAGATTCCTGAGAGAATTAATTACTTCTACTCCATTATAAAATGTGGAGGAGCTAAGATAATTGTCATTTTATGTTGATTTCCCCTTCCTATTTTTCTGCTCTTTGGGGGGTCTTGTGAATGTCAGCGCCTACAGAGAGCACAGGAAAAGTGAGGGTAAGAACCAGTGTACCACAGTAAGCTTCCTTCTTGCTTACTCCTGACAAAATGTACTTCCATTGCATGTGCTAGATTTATCATGCAGAGTCCCCTGGAAACACTCTAATGGTTTAAATTGTTAATTTTCTTTTCCAAAGATAGCCTGCCTTGAAAAATAAGATAAAGAAAGTTGTATAACATCAGTTTAGACTTGTGCAGGTGATTTGCAGCCTTTCAGCTTGACAAAATTATTTATTGTGCTTCACAGTACAGTTCTCCACCAGAAGCTTCATAATAGAAAAAAGGATAGATTAGATAGATAGATAGATAGATAGATAGATAGATAGATAGATAGATAGATAGACAGACAGACAGATGGATGGATGCCATTATAAGAGCTCAGTCTTTTAAGCACTGATGTTATTCTGGAATATTAGCTTGATGTGCACATTAGCATACCAAGTTGCTACAGGCTCCAAGGTACTCAGTCTTGGAGTAACACGGCTTCTAAGTGTGAACTTACCTTAAAGCAAACAAGTCTGGATTTTTAGAGCCCATTTTAGTTCTCTGGGGGACCATGGCCTGACAGCTCTGTGCTTTGGGTGAAAGCAGTTAGACCAGATTTGGTATCATTTTCTTTGTCTCTTGAGTTCAATGGAACACATTGTTCACTGGAAGTGGCTTGGAAAGTACAGTGCTAGCCTGAAATTTGGCTGTAAGACTCGGGATTTTTTCTTGCCTGTTTTATCCTAAGGAAGCAATGGCGTAGCTATTTGTGTTACTGATAAGGCGCTACACCTCTAATTCCATAGATGTGATTTCAGTTTGTGTAGGTGAATTTAAACTGGAGCATGGATATGGGTAGTCTCAGCAGCATGGACTTAATCAGCTGTCCCACAGCCTAGCTGGCATTAGACCCTCACCTTGTTCGCAGTGTCCAGGACCCACTCTTGTCTCGGTGTGCGCTGGGTGTGGCCCAAACTTGCTTCCCAGCTCATGCAGGAGCTGCCTGGGTGCTGCCGAGTGGCACTGCCATGGAAAGGCAGGGAGTACTAGAGCTGTCCTTCCATAGATATTCACAAAGCTGGTGGTCACAGGTCCTCTCAGTTACATCCTCCCAGAAACACACGAGGCCATGCTTTGAGGATGGTGGGCGTGACTATGTACAGCTGTGGGCACCATTTCCCTTGCTGAAGCCTTATTGTTAGTGGTGAGAACTGAGAAGGAAACCTTTAATGATGCAAAAACAGACCAAGTGGCAGAGCAAGCAGTTGAAATATGGAAGTTACAGGCATTATTATCTGTTAATTGATTTCATGTAGTAATAATTAGGAAGTGTAATTGAGGTTTCTCTGGATGATATTGTATAGAATATCCTGCTTAGGGTAAGAAAGCTAGTGAGTGTTTTCTGCAGGTAACTAGGCTAGTGACTGAGTCACTCAGGTGTGCTGGAGAAGATTCTGGGTGGGAAATGAAGAGGAAGACAATGGCATCAAAATGACAGCATGGCAATTACCTTGCCAACAAAAAGCAGGGTATCGAGATGATCAGCCACAGTTTTCCACACCCAGACATGTTTAATGTAATATACGATCCTAAAATTCATTACTGAAGTACTGAAATATCACCAATAGGATAAAATATAAAAGGTTTGTTAATGGATTTTAACTGTTTACTGTATTTATCTGGGCTTTTTATATAGGATATTTTTAAAAACACATTTAAATTGTTAATAAGGTTCAGAATTGTTAAACTTAGCAATTATTTCAACCTGTAAGTATGTTATTTGGAAAACATGCAAATTTGCTTTGTTCATTTGCTCATTTTATCTGTGTTTTCTGCCAGTGAACTCTAGAAATTGTCAAGGATTTTTTTTCTGTTTAAGCTACAATTTGTTAAAGTAATGAACTGATATTTGCCATGATACCATGTTAACAGCATGCTTTGTCTTATAGGCATTGTGTCCAAGTCCTATGAGTGTCGACTGAAGGGGCAAGGAGCAACCTTTGTGGAAACTACGAGTCCTTTTACTGCAGCAGCACTGGGAGAAGTTTCTCCAGTTAAGGAGAAGGTCTTTCGGGGCAGTAGAAGACAGCCACAGTCACCTGAGGAAGTTCAGCAATTTATTATTATTCAAGGATATGACAGCGACTTTGCCATTGATGCCTCTGTGGAAGAAACAGCCGCAGCCACCCTTCAGACATTAGCAATGGCTGGTCAGATGGCCAGGGTGGTCCACATCACAGAGGATGGGCAAGTCATAGCTACAAATCAGAATGGCTCACATGTGAGTAGTGTGGTTCCTCGGCAGATACTTACTGAGCAGTTAGCAGATGGTGCAACACAGGTGGTAGTGGTGGAAGGAGCAGGAGCTGATATGGAGGACGCTGTTCAAATAGACACGGTTCCTGACTCCAGTAGCACTGTACTGCAGCAGATAATGCAACAAGAAGTTTTAGATGCTTCTGAAGCTACAGTCCATCCTTCAGAGTCCTCCTCAGCATTAGATGCCCTGCTTTGTGCTGTAACAGAGCTGGGTGATGCAGAAAACAAATCTGGACTCCTTGACAGAAGCCGGTCTAGTCACAAAGATTTCTTGCAAATGCCAAACCCCGAGATGCCCAGCATTCCCAGTGATGCAGAGGGACAAGAAATACAAATGTTCCATGAAGTTCAGGAGACTCAGGAAGATACCAAACCTATGGAGGTAGTGACACAGGTCATGCACCCATCGGCTATAATTGCATCTCAGGAGAGAGCTCAGGCTGCTTTCAAGAATATGGTCCAAGGAGTATTACAGTTTGCTGTGTGTGATACAGCTGCCGCCGACCAGCTGATGAAAGAAGGTGTCACTCAGGTCATTGTAAATGAGGAAGGGACTGTGCATATGGTAGCTGGAGAAGGCTCTCAGATAATTATGCAGGAAGCTGGTAGCCACACACTCAGTGTCCAAAGTGAACACATGGATTTAGTTGAGTCGAATGGGCAAATATCACAGATCATTGTCACTGAAGAATTAGCTCAAGCCATGGCTCAGGGCTCTGATGGTGACTTCCCTGAAGGTGCAACCCATTACATCGTCACAGAATTGCCACCGGACATGCAGGATGAGCCTGGTGTGTACTCACATGCTGTGATAGAGACAGCTGGGTCTCAAGACATTTTGCAGACTGATACTGCTCTAAAAGCAGAAGCTGTAAGCCCTGATACAGCAAGAGAGCAGTTGACAAGCATGGTCATTTATACAGAGGGCGGCTCACAGGTAATTCAAGGCCAGAGAGATTATAACAAAGTACAAGAAGAATGAAGAGCCTCACCTCTTAGGATGGATGCAGGGCAAAGCTGGGTATTACCAGAATCATGGAGGCACTGTATTCCTGGAATGTTGTCTGTAAAGCCTTCTCAGTAGAACATCCTCTTAGCCAGGTAGCGAATACGCACCCTGCAAGAAGTGAAGGTCAGCTAATAGGAGGAGTTCACTGGGAAGGATTGTACAATTTTGTTACAATAGCTCTAAGAATTACTATATAGGATTATTATAAAACGAGCATATTAGGGTACAAAACAGGATAAAAAGATCCCCGCCCAAAGTAGGAATTGTTCTGTTCAGTGCTTTCTTTGTTGATTTTAGATGTTGTTTTATCTCGGGGTAATTCCCTGCCTTCTGTCCTTTTTCTGTAACATAATCACAGGAGTAAAATAATTGCACTTATATGTATATTTTGTGAACAGATAAATATGCAAAAAATAGAAACCCCACAATAACAAGGTGAACAGATAAGCTTACATAAAGTCATCAGTACCCCTTCTTCATTTTAAAGAAGAACAGGTGACATTTTACTTTCTAAAATCTTACTTTAAAACATCCTTGACTAAAAATGTGTTGTCAAAATAAGGACTTTTTGCATCGAAAATGAAAGTTTTCATAGTAGTTTACTCTTTCATGGTATCACATAAGACTTTCCCTGAAGAAGAGCTCAAAAAAGCTACCCTTCAGAAAATCCTTGATTATACATATTTGAGAAGAACTCGATGCCTGTAACTTCCACTTAATTTTAGATGAGAGTCCTACATAAGAAATGTGCGTTTTTTGAAAAAAATATTGTCACTGTCAGTGTTTTGCTTTTCTTATAAATAGTGCTTCATATAAATACCATTTTGCAGTTCATTTTGTGAGCTACTTCTGAAATGTTATGGGATTTTTAAAGAAAATTCTGACATTGACATTAACAAGTTGGGGGGGGGCGGGAAGGTAACCTTGTATTTCTTGCTTAGTCCAGAATGTCAGTTATTTACTTGTGGATATACTGCAATTGTTCAATGCGAGTTCATGTTGAAAAGATTTGTTTCATGATAAAACTGCTTTTGTTTCTTTAGAAAAATTGTAAAATATAAACTGGCAAGATTTGGGACTTATTTTTTTTTCTTTCAAATAAAATGTTAGCATTAAAATGAAGCGTCATGATTTTTAATATTAAACAATAAACAGAACTGGCATTCAGCAGGAGCAAACAAACGCTATCTGTTATGTCTGTGCATTTTCTCTTTTTTCCTTTCTCGAGCTCACTAGATAGATAAAGATAAAAGAATCTAATTTCTGAAGTGTGCCTCATGCATGCTTAATATAATTGTGTAAGTGTTTAGGGTATAAGCCATGCTGACTCTAGAGATAACTGGGTTTCCTATCATGTTTAATATCTTTTAAAATTATCAACTATAAGAAAGTTGGGGTGAGGCAAAGCAATAGTTCCTTCCTGAAGCAACTGTTTAAAAATGTATTTTCTGATAGGGCTGCTGAAGAAAGGGTGCTTCATTCTGGGGCTATAAGGTTCTGCTGTCTTTTCATCTCTTATTATTTTTTTTAATTTTATTATTTTCCAATAATTGAGGTTGTGTCTTTGTCAAACCCCCAAAAAAGTAAATTTCAAGTTAGACATCAAGATTCATAATTAGCCGAGTTTGACTTGCTCATCTTTCTTAAAAGTGACAGGCTGTTCACTTACTCTTAAGTACTGTCTTCAGCAAACAGTGACAGGATCAACTCCCGTTTGTTATCAGGAAAAAGGTGACCTTTACAAAATGATGGCCCTCTGCAAGACTCTCACAGATGTTCAAAAAACTGAATGTTTTTCAGTGGAAATATTTCTTCTTGATCATTTCTCCTGTTAACTGTAGCCCTGTGGTCTTGCAGCTTGGATGCTAATTCTTCGCTGTGCTTAGTCCTGTATGGCTAACCTTTCTGCTGCAGTACAGGGTGTTGACACTGACATGCTGCAGTTTACCATTTGTGATTTATTTAGGATAAATATGTCTCAGGTGGCATTTAATCCTTCATAAAACCAGTGTAGCCTGCAGTGTCAAACCAGCAATCACATTGTATGCACAATGAAAAGAGCAGACCTTTGCATAAAAAACCCCCAGTGGTAGGTGTTCCTGTGCTTGGGAGCATTGGAAAGGATTCACTAACCTACCATGTGCTGCAATTACCTGGGAGCTCAGGTTAACGATAGTTCTCTCTGAGTGCAGCCTGATCAGGAGAGCTAATGTTTTCCTAGGGCTTTTTTTTCGCTTCTTTTTAATGTGCACTTTAAAGTTAACTTATTCGTGCCCTGCAAATGTAACATTAGAAATCAAGGGTGACATTCATTCCTGTGCTGTCAGCCTGCTTAAGGACTGCATACACTGTCTCAACCCCATGCTAGAATGCTCTCTGCCATGCACCAAAAGTTGAGACTATGGCAGATCTCTTGCAGGGCCGAGGAAACACATCTCTGATATTTATCTCTGTCCCGTCCTGGAGCTCCTGGCATTGTCCCATATCATAAAGTGGGAAGGAATGAGTGGATTGCGCTGTGGATCTTCCCAGCATTCCCCTGCCCTCTGCCCTGGAGAGCAGGGAAGGTTAGGCAGCAGGGGCAAGGCACTCAGGAGGGACCTGACTTGCCGCAGGGCCGTGTGTGGTGCTGGTGAGGCACCTGTGGTGTGCCCAGGACCAGGCTCAGGGAGCCCTTTGCCACAGGGAGCATCCACCGTCGGAGCATCGTAGAACTTGTGTGGTGGATTTAGGAAGGTGCATAGCCCAGGCAGCAAGTCACTCTGAAAAGTGTGTTTTGCAGTTTGGTTTGAGCACCTTCAGTAGCTCAAAGTCTTGGAGAATTCCAGGACTGTGCTGTAATGGAAGATATTGTTGAGGGTGCAGTATTCCCGTGTCAGTTGCCTTCTGATGTTCCAACTGCCAGAGCCACTGGCTTCATTTTGTCTTTGTTATCCATTCTGAATAAGCATTAATAAAGTTGAATTATACTGTGAGGAGGTGCAAACATAAGTGTTTAAGAAGCTCTGAACTGGTATGCAGGGGGGAAATACATAAATAATAATGGAAAAAAACCAAAACAAACAAAAATACCTCCACCAAAAGCGAACAAAATACTCCTAAGTGAAAACAAAAACAGGAAGAAGAGATATTTCTGGCAAGCAGTTTCAGCCTCCATTTCTCAAGAATTGGATACCTACCTCCTGAGGCAGTGTCTCCTACCCCTGAATGCAGGCTCCATCTTTGGGGAGAAATGGGAGATAACTGGAAATTATATTTAGAGAAATATTTCCTATAACAAAAACAAAATTAACCCAAAACCCAACACAACCCAAAGTGCCCACAGGTATATACTATTCTGCCTGACTAGCAGCTGCTCCTTGCTAAGGAATTGAGATGAGCCAGAGCCAGGGAGCTGATGTGCTAAGGTATGCACTTGTGGCTTGTGCGTAGTGCTGCAAGCACTGCTGTCATTTATAAATGCTGCTTTAATGCCAGAAATGTTAGCTGTGAGTCCTGAAAGAAATACATTTGTGATCTTAGTGGACAGTGTAATCACTGTAGGAATCTCTGTGTGTCAAAAGTTCTTGTGCCTCGGGCTGGCCCTGAGCTGAACCTGTGCTTAGAATGCAGGTGAGCTGCTTCAGAAAATCATGGGAATGGAGCTACTGGCAGAGCAGTACAAGGAGCTGGTGTTGTGGTAGGCACAGGCCTCATAAAGCAACTTCTGGGGTTTCAACTTTCCCTGCTCAGGAGAATTCCTGAGCACAAAAGCTGTAAACAGAATAAAACAGAGAGAAGGATGAAGACGAAACCACTCCTTAAATTTGAAACTAAGTTAGTTCAAGTTAGGAAAAAAGATCATTCATTTGGCAAAATGTGAGTTTTCACTTATTTTACTGAGCAATAATAGCCCATAATTTAAGATAGCACACAGCTCACTCAAACAGGCTACCCTTGTTCCATTTTGTTGAAGAATACAATTCGTTTTCTACTCCTCTAGGGTGATATCATTTTATAGGAAGAAAAAAGTTAGCTCAGATGGCAGTTATATGTTTCGGAAGCACCTTCTAATCAGGGATTGGTGATTCATTATTAGCTTCAGCAGGCGATCCATCTGACATGTAAGGGGAAAAAATTAGCAGCTGTCACTGCATGATGAGTTAATTTCCTGATAGGCCTGACACTGAAAAGCCATTTGGAGACATGGAGATGGCTGATGAGAAAACCTGGTGCTGGTTTATAATTGGAGAGAAAGAAAGGGCAGAGAGACAGATGGGGGAGGGACTGAGGCTAATCTACAAGTGGGGATGGATGTTTGTATATTTGCTAAATAGACTGCTTCACAATAGCCCACATTACTGCACATACACACCTTGGTGGGTAAGTAATAAGGACTGAGGCCTTTCATTTTCCTTCTGTTACATGTCATTATTTCTAGTCATTTGTAATTAGTACTCCAGGCGGTTTTACACTTACTCCAGCTTGGGTGAACAGTGTACAAGCACACCATTGGGTTATCTTGCAGTGACGCTGAAACCCGGCATTTTAGTGGGAAGGGGACAAAATTGTGCTATTCCTTTAATGGTTCTTGCTGCAATTTTCTTAATTGCAACTTCAGATTTCAATCAATCATACAAAAATAAACTTATCTGAAACAAATATTGCTAAAACTTCCAAGAGCACAATTGCAAATGATGGAAGAGTATTCAAAGTAGTCTCTTGTAGAGCATAAGGAAACATGCTCTTCAAAATATATAAGCACATGCCTCTCTGTTTATCCTTTTTAAGAATGGTAAATAAAACTATCGAGAAAATAAGCATGCAAAACCAAATGCAGTCCGCTGTGGAATCTGCCTTTTGTCTGTCACTAGGACAGCAACACAGGGTCCTTTATATAGACCTTATAAAGCTAATCAAAAGCCCTTGGCCAGAGACTGACTAATTTCTTCAGTGCCTGTGCATGTTGGGTACTTCTTTAAAGGGATATTTGTTTTCAGCTCTTTAAGTAAGGTATTTAATATGCTCAGCAAAGAAGCCAGGCTTTTCTTTTAACTGGAAAAAATATTTTAAACTTCTATTTTTCAAAATAATGGGATTTCCACCATCATCAGAAGATAACTTTTGACTGGGAAGACCAAGAGCCAGTAGTGTCCACCAACTCCGTTTGTGCAAAACTAGCATTGCCTTTTTCTATTAAGGTGTTATTAAATGATGGTCAAGGATTTGAGAGCAGTGGTGGAGAGAAGAAGATCCACAGTACACAGATGTATCCAGCATGTATCGTGCAACTGAAGATGATGTGTGTATATACACAAACTAGGATTACGTCCTGTAGTGTAACAGGACACCTGACCTTGTTTAAAACACATTCTTGTCTTCCGACAGCAACACATTTATCAAGGATGCTTTGAAAAAACAGTTATATTGTGTAGTCCTGCCCTGGAGATCAGTGTTAACTGAGAGCCATTGGGTTCTGGGAATTTCAGATGAGTAAGAATAGCAATCCTCTGGGCACCAATAGCTTAATTCTGAGGTGGCTTTCCTTCCAATTTCCTCAAACCTCTGATCACTCTTACTGCTTACTGCTGCTTTTGCATGTTTTCGTTCAGTTTCTTGGAGGTCTTCTTACACACAGACTCCTATTGCCAGTTTGTCGTGTTTGAGGGGGGTCCACCTAGTTATGCAGGGAGCGGGTGTGGGTGATCAGTTAGTTGCCTCTTCTGGATTCCATCCCTTGATCTGTAAGTAGCCATGAGCTTCAGGACCCACACAATAATCAACAGACAGATTTTGAAAGTAATGCAGCTCCTTGAGAGAGAGGGCTGGTTGGGTAAGTTGAGTGTCATGAGAGGACATCTGGTCAGACAAAGGAAAAGAAAAGAATGAGCAAGGGTAGGAGGCAGAACTTTTGATTCTTGGTCTGCTAGAGACTGAGCTTGATAAGGAGATTCTGAAAGGAGAAACAAATCTGAATTACTAGTAACTGAAAGCCATGAGTTCTCACACCTAACAAAGCAATACACACAAGTGCCAAGAGACAAGGGGCAGACAAACTGGGAAGGCAAAACCCAGTGCCTTTCCAGTGCAGACCCAGAACCCAAATCCAAGCTCTTTTCCCCTCTCTGTTCTCTCCTTCTCCACCAATGTACAGGGCAGAGGCAGGTGATTTGGTAGCCACATTCACCTGTCCTTGTGGTGCCATGTAGGACACAGCATCTGGCCATTGCAAGTGCTGTAGGTTGGGAGGGTGCTTCTAACACCTCTGAATTCCCACAAGGGAAGATACCATCCAGATAGGATGGAGGTCACCAGGGGAAGGAAAGGAAAGGATTCGTTTCTGTTGCAAATAAGGTCTTTTCTGGCAGATGTCTTACTCTGGGAGAGTTTCAGGACTTTCCCCAATTCCTGCTAAGCTTCTTCAATCTGCCAATGTGTTCCTCTGTCACTGGGGGTGGAGAACAGGTTTGTGTTTTCTGCTTAGCATATGGTGGTGATTGCTGGTGTTTGGTAGCTGTGAAATCCAGATGCCCAGCTCCAGAAGGATTTTTCCTTTGCTAGGGACATCTGGCGATCCTCTCGGCCTTGCTCTTTCGTCTTGTCCTCATTTTTTCTTGCAATTTGTAAACTTTGCCTATGAATTTGCAGAGCAGATCATTAAGCTGATCTGTTCTTCTGCTTTAATTCAAGTTTAAGGAGGACTCAGCAAAGGGAAGCCCAGGGTTGTGTTTGCACCTGGGAACCCAAATAGAGACATGTATGTCTCAAGCACACTGCCTGCTCTTGCCAGGGCAGCAGAGCGGTTGATGCTGCTGTGGCACATTGAACAGAAGGCAATAGAACTGTTGGCTGGCAGCAGCTTGGTGGGAATGGCAGGTGAAGGGAAACCCAGAGAGATGCATCTGAACACCAGGAAGGCTGCCTTGCTTGGACTCAGAGCAGCTCGGCGCTGCGTGGGGTGTTTCTGCTCAGACACCTGCCTTAAATTCATATGCAAGCTTTGATGGTTAAATTCAGGGACAGCAGGTACTGCTGATATTTAGAGCAAATGGAAGCAGGAATTTCCAGGAGCATTTCTGTCTAGTAGCTGGAGAAAGCTAGGAGCACAGGAGAAACACTGAGTGACCTGGGAGAGTCTCTAGATTCCCTGACTCCTTTTTATTACTATTTTCCTCAATTCCATGAGTGAATTTCTTGTTCCTGCAAGTAAAGGGCTGGCTCTTCCAAGAACATGCTTGCTGCATGCCTAGTAATCCTGCTGATAGATCACTCTCTTATAGAAAGTATGTGTCCTGCTGGGTTGTGATGTGATCTCTGGTAGATCGATGATGTGGACAAAAGCCTGCTGCTGAGGAGCAGGAGCCAAGTCTTAGGAAACATGCCTGTTGGAGTCAGCAAGAGAAGATAAACTCATTTGCTATTGCAATCTGTTGGAATCTTGGAATCTGACTCCATGAATCAATAGAAAAAGTGCTAGTGTGGCAGAAATTCTTCCCAGTCTGCTCTTCTGCTCTGGTTGCTAGGTTTGGCCTCTTGTCCCCATTTGCTGGGCCTTCCTACTAAAGGGAGACCAAAAATGGCCCTTTGTCAGTAGCAGACTCTCAAAGCGCCTACAAAGAAATGGGGCTCCATTTCTTCTCTCTTCTTCTAAGGTGGGTTCAGGACTCAGCTGCTGATTCCTCACTGGACACCTCAGAGCACGGCAGAGGCTCCTGCCGTGGTGTGGCTGCACCCAGCAGTGCAGGCGATGTGCTCTGCCGTGCCATGGACAGCCTGCAGGAGCTCACTCAACATGCAGCTTCTCCATAATTGTCTCAGTGGTTTAGTGGGTGGCCCCATGCCTAGTTTATTTTGTGCTGTTGAAAGCCTACTCCAGAGGCAGGATGAGTCATTTTCTATGAACATTTCTTCTGGTACTTGTCACTCTGGTGTCTGAGTGCTTCCCAACCCCTCATGGCTTTATCCTTCTTTTTAGCCCCACTAAGATACCATGAGGAAATGGTTCTCCTTTTTCACAGATGGAGAACTACAGAGTGCAGAGAAAGATCTCCAACCGCTTGTAGGGCCCCATTTCAGCTAACACAGATACCAACTTCCCAAAGCTCTAAGGCTTCCATAAATGGGGAGTTATCCCTGGTATTTTACTATCATAACACCTTTCTAATGGAAGGTGTTTTTATAGCAAAAGCTCTCCTTCTGGTGGAAGGTGTCCCTGCCTGTGCCGGGGGGTTGGAACTAGATGATCTTTAAGGTCCCTTCCAACCCAAACCATGGTTCTATGCTTCTAATGCACTTTGATGTCTCTCACTGTGAGTGTGTTCAGTGCACCCACAAACCAGATACCAGGGACTGATACAGGCACCGGGCAGGAAGAAGCATTTCTTTCTGTGGCACTGCTGTGCCACATCTCTTCTCCTGGCTCCTGACTGTTCCTGTTAGCTTTGGGGGTTCCTGCTTCCAATACCTAATAGCGTATTTCCATTTCTGTCTATGAAGCCTGGGGCTTACATGGCTGTTATACATACAGGCAACAATACTGCATAGGGATTTCTCTCCTGGGCATACAGGAGCTGGCACAAAGGGAAGAAGCAGGCCTTGAGTGCAGCTGCAAGATTCCTACTGACCTGCCAGCCATGGTTGCTCACCTAACACACGCACCCAACCATGCAGGAGTTTCCCCATCAGGCAAATGGCAGCTCACGGGGCCTTTTCTGCGTGCACTTCCAAGGGCATGAGCACAGCTCCCTGCAGTAATAGCTGGGGATGGGGAGTCAGCTGCTTGCGTGGTGTGCTCAGCATTAATTCAAAGTGAAACACCCAGGTCTGCTGTGCCAGATACAAATGTGTGCGCATTGGGAGGCACATGTGGGAGATCTGGTTTCTTCATCCAAGCAGCTTTCTAAGAAAGCCCTTTTGATAATCAGTCTGAAAGATTGCTGAAGTGAAAATTAAACCAGTTTAAATGCTGTTATGGAAACATACCCATCACGAGCAAGAGCTGGATTTCTGTAGTTGCCACCCAATAAATAGATGAGGCTCAGCTCTGATGTCAGACCAGCTTTACCTTGTGCATGTCCTCTGATGTCTGGTTTTCCATTTATGAACTGCAGTAATTGTGATCAATCAGGTTTTATGCTTGCTACCCACAGGCTGTTTATTAATGAATCTGCATCCCATCTTCATTTTTTCACAATCTCATCAAATCTTTTCCAGATCCTGTTTACATCAAATTTTGTCTGCAGCACACTTCTATAATATCATCCAATCTGGAATTCCTGATTCAGACCAGGTCCTCAGTATACCAAATAACAACATGTTCCTGAAATAAAAGAAAAATGAAAATATGAGAGCTTTCAACAAAATGTAAAGAAAAGCCATTGATTTTAAAATTATGCCATCCTTCCAGGCTGAGAACAGGGTGTGGACAGACAATGTTTTCAAAATCTTTTCTGTATGTGTATATCTGTATGTATGTGCATGGTGCTTTAAAAAACATCAGGTACTTTTCTCCTTAGCAGTGTACATTTTCTGTTTGGGCACATGGGTTTTATGAATATTTGGCTTGACTTGCTAAAGACATCAATTTGACGTGATGCAATGTGTTGTAAATGTCTCAGATCAAATGCAGAATAGGGAGAAAAAGCTTTAGAATAGAAGTTTATTAAAAACACATACCGTCTATTCTAAAATAAAAAAAATAAACCAAGAAAAAGCAACGAATGTTCCCCTGTTGCATCAATGCCAGAACATTATGTTTGCAAATAAGAATTTAGCACTACAAAGACAATGCCCTAGATTAACTAAGATCCCATTTCACAAAACCCTATGGCAATAGTCTGCAACATCAGTCACAGGAGAAGATATAACACAGATGCATTTGTGCCCTCATGCAGCTGAACTGAAACAAAACAAAGAGTGAATTAGGCTGAATATCTTACTGTGTGCAACGTATTGTACAACAAGGCACCTTTGGGAATGTGTCACAGGGTTTAGTAAATTGAAAACAAAATAAACAGATCTATGGGAATAAATAACATCATATTAGATGTCTGCTGCATGTAGGCTACATTAGCTTCCAGTCACAATCCGACTTAGGTTTTCCCACTAGTTTTCAGTGCCTGTGAAGAGCAGATGATCTGAAGCCCCTGCAAAGAAAGGGGGTAGGGGCAGAGGGAGGCATGTCGTGCCCTCCGCTTGCTCGCCTGCACGTGCACACATGTGCATGTACATCATACTCTCTTTCTCTTCAGTTCAGCACAATTTCAGGCAGATGAGAGACCAGTAACTCCCTTGCTGCTTTGCACACATTAAGTCAATTTTGCCATTCTGGACCAGTGCTCTGAGTGAAGGCATTTTCCCCTGTGTGGTGGTCTCTCCTCACTGTTTGGGTAAGGTGAGAACACTGGCAGCCCAGTTTACCTTCAGCCTGATGTGTTCCATTGCCATGGCCAGCATCACTCCATGAGGTCCTGAGTCCCCTGCCAAAAGTGCCAGTGGCTGCAGGGCTTTTATGTGTCCAGGAGGAGGGACAAGATATGCACAGGGCACCTGATCCTGATGCAGCCATGACACGCATGATTTTGAAGGCAGCTGTGGAGACCCAGGTGAGGCAGACACTTTGATGAGTTCCATCTCTAATTACAGCCAAATTTAGCTGATGTATTGAAAGCATTTTTTTTATTGCTCAGCCATATGGGGTCAAGGTCTGCTTCCAAGTATGTGGGTGAAAACCCACTGATTTCAGGGAGATTGCTTGCATGAACTAAACTTAAAAGATCAGGCCATATTTATCTCAGCAAAAGTTCAAGTTAATTCATTTTCTCTCCCTTTCTCTCACTCTCTCTCCTTCGTTTTACTTTGCTTATAGCTGAGTAGAAGAAGCTCATATCTTGGAGATAGCTTTTTAAATATAAAATTCTCTTTATAACCCCAGAGCAATATGTCATTCTGCGATTACAAAAAACGTATTCTTCCCAAAGAAAATCCTTCTGAAGCAAACATTGGCTTTATCCTGTCTGAGATCTAAGTACCAGCCTTTGAATTCATGTATATCAGAAATAGGTATAGATCCACAGCAGAGCAAAACGGTGGCCTCCAAATTGTCATTATTTCAGTCAAAAGCCTGTTTCTTCTCTTTAAGACGTAGTGATGGGCCTTGAGATAAAATGCAAAAAAACCCCAGGGACACAGAGAAAAAAGTTATATTTAATAAATTTTTAGTCTGAACACTCTCAGAAGATGAAAAATTTTGTTGAAGAAATTTGGGAAAATTTTAACATTTAGGTAATTCACATTCTTGGCTCTGCTAACTAAGCTTCTTCTGGCTTAGGGGAAAGATCAGATCTGCCTTCACTCGCCACAGATGTGAGCTCAGGTCCAGGGGACCTGGGGATGCCTTACATGGCCCTGTTGGGCTCTGGCCAGCTAACATCCCTGTCATTTTTATTTCCTTCAATCTCCATTTGTGAGAGAATGTTTGAAGGCTGCTGTTTTTCAGGTTTGCCCAGGGTTATGCTGTCTATAGGCATTCAAGGGATCTGGATTTTGTTATCTAGCTTTGGAAATATATTTCTCACAAGGAAGAACTTAAGAGAGGATTCCTTTTTGGCCAACCTTGGAGATACTTACTCTCCTGTTCATACACATCTGAAGTTCCCCCCACTCTGCTCAAAGACTGGAGGGCCTGTATCTGACTTTATCTGCAGATCAATATGTTCCTCTTTGGGTTCCTGAATGCATTCAAGCATTTTTAATTTCTCTATTCAGTCAGACAGAACAGGATGAGAAAAGGATGGAGCTGACAGCTCTCATAATCAGCACTCATCTTTCGCCGATGTGTCATAATTGCATTTCCATAATTCCTTCCATTAGTTTTTTACCTGTAGTCTCCAAAGGCTCATGCTAGAGTGGTGAACAAGTCCCAGATTAGGGAATTAAGCTGGGACATACACTATGGCCATGAGTGCTGCTGCTGAACCAACAGGCTGGTACAGAGGTTTCCAGACAACTGCATACTCAAGTGCTCTACAGGACCAAGGTACATCACACTGTGCTTTCACTTCAGCCTTTAGACAAACACCAGAGAGAAATGGCTAGTGGGGATTGAGCACTAGGACCCCTCAGGTGCGAGGATGAGGAGGAAAGCCCTACTCTGCCCACTTCTGGTTTATGTGTAGCCTATTGCCAATTACAACTTTCCATGCCTCTGATTCCACACTTTCTCTGTGTTGTGGCTGCATTTATGGCAGCAGCCTGCTGCCATGAGTCATGGAATAGCATACAGCATTACACAGGACTTGGCCTGTGTGTTTCTACTTAACCCCTTGATGGACTCTGGTTTGGATAGTGGGAAGGAGGTAGGAGTTCCTGATGAAAGGATCAGAGGCCTCCCCCAGGGAGCAGTGGGAGCTTGTCCGTCTCTTCTCTTTTCTTCTGGGTCTCCTCATCCAAAGGTTGTGAACTTATCCTTCTGTAGCTTGCTCAAGGCAGCACCAGCACATCAGGAGTGGTGTGACGACCCTCTGGCCTGAAGGGCAGAAGGGAGACTGCAGGAAGTGGTGGCAGCAGAGACAATGCCAGCTGCCGGGATGCAGGAACTACTTGCCTGGAGCTGGTGGCTGGGAGGTGCCCTCCCACAACCACCACCAGTTCCCCCACACTTGTGATGGGGCTTCAGCTCTATTGGGGCTGCTCTGTGCCTGAGTGAAACAGCCCTTGGCAAGCTGCTTGTTCAGTAGCGTGTTAGGTGCAAGGGCTGGCCACAACACGCAGGTGCTCACTTTGCTGTGCATTTATCAAGACAGAGCTATCACACGGGGCTTTTCTCCTTTCTCCAGCTAGGAAGGGTTTGAGGTCTCCAGCAGAACTGCAGGGCTGAGAGGGAGGCAACCCCCAGTAAGGGGAGCAGGGGGGGTTGGTATTTTAGCTTCCTGGAGGCTGGAGTGTGGGAGGCAGAATGGAAAGCTGCCCAAGGGGAAACCTATGTCCTGAGAGAGAATAATGCCTATAATTTATGTGGACAGTATAGCTCAAGAACACTATTGCACATGTGCAGATATCAGGCATGCAGGCTTGTAATCTTTCCTGCCCAGGTCAGTGTGAGCTCCTTCCTTAGTATACCTGTGACAAGTGAGTGCAAATAAATCCCATGCATTTTTGCCTGCTTCGTGACTGCAGCACAGCCAGAGGGGGTTTTGGAGACTGTCTCTGTAAACTTCATCAGCAGTGCCCTCAGGGCTGTCCCACTGGACAGTGTGACAGAGATGTGGTCACTAGAAGAGCACTGTGGGCCTTGGCTCCTTGCCGAGGGTCCCGACGTGCCACTGAGATGTGTCACTCTGTGGAGCAGCAGCACACACATGGCTGGGTGACAAGAGCCTCTCCACAGCTACTCTGCTCCTTTATATGAATCTCAGCGAGGATGGTGTAATGTGAATGTATTTGTGATCTGGAAGACATGTTTAAAAAAGCCTCCTGACACCAGAAATTAAATTTCTCTTCTCTTGTCCCTAGGGACACTAACGCTGACTGTGAGTGTAAAAGAAACCTGAATGGCTGTGTGCTGTCCCCACCTCAAGATGAAAGCCCTAAAGCGCTACTGCAGGGAGTCAGGAGGTGATGGTTTCAGAAGCACTTACAAAACTTGGGAGCCTAAATACTATTTATTGAAAGTGACATTCATCACTTTGAGCACAGGTCCTACTGAGTCTTTCTGAAATAATTGAGTAACGGCCATATCTGAAGTACCTAACTAAGACCAACAAGGTCCAACCACCCTGGCCTTCAGTCACCCCTACATTTAAACAGATGATTGAAAATGCACTTATTTGCGGGAGAGACATTATATGGGATTTCTTACGAGTATTTGCATATAGGCAGGAGAATCTGCTCTCAAATTTCAGTACCAGTGGCCAAGAATTTATTCTTCTCCAAACCATGTGAAAGGTAAATATTCATAAAACTTCTGTGTGCAAATGCAGGAGAAAGAACTCAAATGCATCTGAGCAGAAACTCTTTTATTTTCCTCAGGTACAAATAGAGCGCCCCCCATCCCCTAGCTCCCTCTAGCTCTCCTTTTAAATCTCTTTTTAATATCTCCCTTTTTACTGCTAATCATTTTTCCCCTTTGCTAATGATGCTAACCTTAGAGCCTGCTGCAAACTGACTTGTTTCATGTCAGCCTCTCTCTATTGCCCACTTTTGTTAAGCCACAAAGCAGGTTTCAGTCTATTCAACATCAGCTATGTTTCCAAGTTGAATATTACCGTTGCCTACTTCAAAGGCATCTCCAAGCCCACAGTATTTCTGCACAGATACCTCTATTATTGTCTGTCATCAGGATATGCTGGGCTTCTCTTCTGCCTCTCTCCCCCTCCTCGCTTCCTTCCTACGTATGTGGCAAAGTCTCTCTTTGCTCTAATAGCTCTCCTGAGAGCAGGGTGAAGCAGGTCTTTACAGAGGCCTGTTAATTTTAAAGGACAACCTTTATATATTCACACCCCTGTGGCAGTCTGCTTCCCGTGCAGTGCACTGTATCCCCACCACTTACCAAGAATTAAAGCACGCGAGGACCAAACCTGCTCCCCAGCCAGAGCCACTGGATAATGCCAGCCCTGATTCCCACCTCCCTCCATCTGCAGCAAGCATCCCCAGGTGTCTCTAAGCGGAGTCAAGCCATGGAGTGCTGCAGACAGGGGGACATTGTGACTGTATGGCTGGTGCTGGCCCACAAGCTGGGAGATAGAGTGGGGGATGGAGGAGATCTGTTTGTTTAACAGAGGCTGTGTTATAGCCATCTTTCCCTTCCAAAATCAATTTTCTCCCAGGTCCTGGGTTCTTTGAAGAATTATAATAAAGTTACACTTAGAAGTGAGGCAAGATTTGGACTTGCTGGGTGACTGAGACCTTTTCAGTGGCTTGGAGTAACTGGGAGGAAGGAGGGTTTTCTCTGCAGGTAAAAGATGGTGAAACGGTAACTATTTAGCATAAATTATGTCTTCTGGCTTGCTAATCACCTCTCAGTTCAAAAGACACAGTTGTTACGCCAGTGCTCCCCCATCGAGCTGTGGTGCTGGCATGGGGCTCCTGCTGCCTTCATCAAGCTGAGCAAATCTCCCAGAGAGGCTGACCCCTTAAACTGAAATCAAACACTTGAGACTTGCAATGGAGGTCAACTTTTATCTCTTTCTCTTTGAGACATCTGTCCTCTTCATCCCCGCGCCCCCCCACCCACATCCTGCCTCCCCCCCAAGCCCTGCTCCCCTCCCCAAAAGCGTGAGAGAGAAATTGAGAAAGGAGGAAGGAAAGGAAAAAATCCTGTTGGTGCAAGGGGAGAATTTGTGGTTATTGCTAATGTTAGTATTTCCCCTTGGTTGTTTTTCCCCTCTCCTTCCCTGGCATATAGGTAAAATAACAAAATAAATTCCACAAAGGGCTTTCTGCCAGGCTGCCTTTGGAACTTTGCTTAAGTGGCCTTAAGTAAGATAATAAGCAAGGAGTGTGAAAAGAAGAGACTTTGTCTTTTCACATTAGCAGCAGCCCTGTTCAAGTGGCAGTATCTATGAAAACGCTGTTCAGCCTTTAATGAGACTACAGTGTGTTAGTGTACCAGTCTAATTAATCCCATATTTTCACACAGCATAATTACTGAGCCGAGGCTGAATTATTTGGCTACTGGAGGTGGAGCAGTGCCTGCCTGCACTGTCCTCTGTCTCTACTCCTCACAATTTATTATGCTATACAGCAAGACACCATTGAAACCTCCTAGTATAGGACTATCTGTCATCTCTACATTATCAGTAAAATACACCACCTTCCATACTGTGCTACAAGGGCTTTAGCAAATTGCTATTTTTATGGGATATGATAAAGGAAATGCTACCTTATGTTCAAATTTTTAACTGTCTCGTGTATGGAATATACAGTTGTGCTTTGTTCACTCCCATTCAACAAGGCCTCATTTGCATTGCTACAGCCAGGATGAGTGTCAGCCTGCTACTTTGCTCCCATTTGGTCCTCTTCCTTTCTTTACTTCCTTTTTTATTTTTTTTTTAATCTTTCTTCCTTTCTTTCTTTTCCTTCTCTCTGTTTCTCTCTTCCCATCTTTTCTTTCTTCCTTTCTCTTTCCACTCCTCTAGCAAGACCTACATTTCCAGAATCTCCATCTTTCCTGGCAATAAGATTTTTCATCCTTTAAAGCCCTTTCTCTTCTACCCCTCCTAGTTTGTGTTATTCTTTGAAAGATATTTTTTTGCACATTATTATTCACCTCTGATATATGATCTTGCCATTTTGGAACTGGTAGAGTCCCCCACCCCCTTCCTTCCCATAGGAGTTCAGAGAGATTTGTGGTTTAAACATTTACTCACTTGCTAGTGTTTTTGTGACTGCTTTAATAGTATCTTTTTAATGGAAGGCCAAACACTACATTAACTATATGGAACTATTTCAGAATTTTTCTTTTCAGCAAAAAAAAAGAGAGTTGTACCCTGTAAATTTTAAAACCGGCTTTAACAGTACATAAGGCTATTTTGTTATTGTGTATGGTTTCCATACATGGGCTGTGAGATATATGGATGTACATATAGCCAGGCAAAGTGAGATCTCAAAGTAAAGAAAACCACATGCTTAATAGTGCAAGTGGGAAAATTACTTCTCCAAGTTTTTAACCAAATAGTGGCCCTGAGACTTGAGTCCTCTTCTATGCAATATGAAATCTAACCTATTCAAGGAGCAGTAAAGTGAATTTCATTACACCTTTGCTGATACAGTGATTGAGTATTGGATTTGGCACTCCAAAGCTCTTCCATATGTGCACATGGGAACACAAACAGCTTGCACTGCTCCCTAGATTAGTGATGCCATGCAGGATCTTTTATCAATCATCTTGGGGCAGCTGAAAGTAGCCCAAGCTCAAGGGTTAAGCAAGGTTAAATGTTAACAAACCTCAGCCTGTAGCCCTTGCAGGGCTGGCCACTCCAGCCATGAGAGAGCACAGCTTCTCTGGGGGCTCACCTTTGGAGACTGATTTGTTTCCGTATTTGCTGCTGTGTAGACTATTTGAATAGAACTTTCTGGAGGATTCAAAGTGTTCAAAGTGCTCTTAACAGGGCTGTGAAGGGAAAGTTTGAAGTGAATAAGCAAGGAATATCTCTGTGAGAGAAGCAAGACACTGCTAAAGGCTGGTCTGCCTGGACTGCCTTTTTGGCACCTGGAGAGTTGCCTGTGCTGAGGAGAAGGGCTATAGGAGCATCCCTGTATCCATACCGAGCCTGGTTGGGTGATGTGTGGAGATACAGACTGTGTGGAGACACATGCTGCAGCCACAGCTTGCTCCCAAGCCACTTGATTCAAAAATGAGGACCACGTTCTTCAGGAGACTAGCATTAGGCTGACTGGTGCCAGAAATTTGGAGGGGAGTTATTTGTGTTAAACCTGAGAGGTCTTATGGGTGTCTCATTTTCCTAAAACAAAACAGTCCAATTACTTGAAGGTGACTTGACCTGTCAGCTCTTCCACATGACCCCCCCAGATCACCAGTTAATATTTTAAAATCATGTCTGCACATGGGCTGTAACTTATAATTTCTTCCATGTAAATACACCATAAAGTTCCTTCCCTGTCCTTGCTCCCCTAGTTTTTGCAGTAAGCCTGCTTCCCCATCATTCTTCACATCTGTCAGGATATTCAGTCCTATAAGCTCTCTCTTCTCAAGAATTTTCAGACCTCTCCTCATTTTTACTTTCCTTTTCACTTCCATCTTTTCCTTGCTGTCACTTAGGTTCCCTAGGCTGAGCTTTAAACCCTCTTCTATTACCCACCATGCTTCTTTTGCTCTCTTTAAGCCTGTGCACCCATCCACACCCTAAACCTGCCCTGCTATAATCTTTTTTGCAGCTTCTTAAAAAAGCTCTGTGAGCTAGTCTTGGTTCATTGTATATTGGTGGACACCTTTCAAACATGAGCACATACCTGTGTCATGGGTTCACCTATGTGGCATTTGGTCACAGAGTTACTAATTTAGGTCCCCGAGCTCACAGGAAAGGCCTCTCAGGATGTGACATTTCAAAACCATGAGGCAGCATCTCAGGGTCAGTGCTGGTTGTTAAAGTCAACTGCACAGGGTCACTAAACTGTTCTGCTGTAGTCTGGTTTGAGCTGGAAGCTGAGATGGGAATGGGAAACATTCTTCTGCAGCTCTGCCAAGTCCAGTGCCAGGTATGCAGGATGTGTAGTTTGCAGATGACTGTTTCTAGTGGCCTCACCACTGCTGCCAGTCCTGTATGCTCAAAAAAGCAGTCCTGCTGCCTCATTTTTTTCCCTCTTTCTATGTTTTCTTCTTCTGTTTCCACCCTTGCTCCACTCATGAGGCTGATTGGAAATCACTGGGCAACAGCACAGGCACTGGCATTTACAGCCATGAAGCTCACACAAAACCAACCAGCAGAGGTTGCTTGGGCAGGAGATGTAAAAACCATTCCACTGATGCTCAAGCCTATCTTCCCCTGATTTGGGTACCCTGGTTAACTACTGGTAGCAGTGTTGCCTGGGTGATGGGACAGCAGCCAGTGCCTGTGCTGAGGCTGCCGGTGAAGATCGAAGTTGTGATGGTACATTTGTGATGAGGACTCCTATGAACAGCTCCTGTGGTGCAACCAGTGAGCAGCATAACAGTCATAGCCCATTCCTGCATCCTGTACCTGACCTTTCAACTTAAGGCAGAGGTACCCAAGATAAGAGGATTCAGTCCTCATTTTGGACATCTCTGTGCTTCTTAGGGCCAAAAAATGCAATTCCAGTGCTCCTTGATTGTGGTTTTGATCCCTTAAACTAGTAACCACTTAGCAAATCCACCCTCAAACACAACTGTTTCGTAACTGCATTTCAAAACATAGTTTTCCATTGGTGATTTTGCATGCCACGTTGAGCCTCTGTGCCAGGATCACAGAGCTCGTGAGCACCATTACAAGTTACCCAATGTTCAAGAACTTTGAGAGAAACAGCTAGGATTTAATATTAGGTGCACCAACTTCCCATGACATGTTCAACCTTTTAAAAAATGAATGATTTCTTTAAAAGGTTGGATGTTTCATACTAGCATCAGAACAAGCAACTTGGGGTGGGGAAAAAAATCAAAAAGTACCACAAATAGAGAAATGAGGAAAAAACACCCAGGTGTGTGCTAAAATGGTGTGGGGAAAATTGATTACTGAAAGGCTTGGTATGAATAAGACATTACATGACCCCTTCTGCCAGTGGGGGATCTTTGGAGGTGACAGACAAGTATGGGTCTTAATGAATAGCCTTTTCCTAGAATTTTTTGCTGTGGGCTCAGCATAAACCTTTGCATAAAAGTGGGAGCCTGTGAGCAGTAGGAATTATTTATATTAAATGTGCTGCTCAGCAAAACATGGCAAAATTCCTATTCCCAACTGGAAGAAAATCATATTTCATGGCTGTAATACCATTAAGCAGGACACAGTGATTGGCAGTGGGGAATAGGGGTGTGAGGGAGGCCCACTGGCAGCGGGAAGGGGTTTTAGCCTGCTAGGAGATAGGGCCCTGCTGGATGCTTTCCCAAGCTGGGCTCTCACCACTGCCACGTGGCAGAGAGGAGTGAGGAGGAGAAGTGGAGCAGAAGAGCCTCCACCTGAGATCAGAGATGGTCTTTGCCCAGTGGAAAAAAGCATTGAACTTCATAGGGGTGAACCCGTCAGGGTTTTATAGAGATTGCTTTCAAAGGCAATAACCTTTTTGTGGAGGATGGGTTACTGATAAAACCACCAGATTCAATCCTGTGGTCATTGCCAAGAGGTTAAACAGCCAGGTCAGACCATGGCCTGACAAAGGGGACCAGGGGCTGAGCACTGCACAAAGGAGGTGCCTTTGTAATGTGGGAAAACAAGGTGCAGGAAGGAGTAAGTTCTGCTCTATCCACAGTCATCTGCACTAACTGGGCTACAGAGCTGAGGAAGCAGGTGAAGATGTGACCAAGGACTCTCAGCCTGGTCCAAAAAAAAGTTATGTGAGCAAGATGTGCTGGTAGAAAGTATGTGAGAGAGACAAGAAGATAATGCTGTAGGTCTTAGAAAGAGCCCAGCAGTACCAATACCCCAAAAGGGAATGCCCCAGCTCTGAGAAGCAGTTTGAGTTTTACATCTTGCTGCTGCAGGGCTGGGATGTGCATCGATGTGCTAGTGTGTGTGTGAGTATTTATGAACTAACTGCATGGCTGTTCAGGAATAAAACCTGTGTTAATGTGAACAGAAGTATTTTAAAATTAACAATAGCAACATCAGAGTGGACTATTAAATCCTATGCCCCTCTTTTATCCCTGGAGGTAGTGGGTAGATGCATTAACTGGGAAGCACACAGCTCTCTTTGGATCTCAGGAAGGAGAGGTTGGTGTTTCCTTGGTGTTCAGTTCAGAGAAAGACACGGAGATGAGTGGAGATTTATAACCTTGCTGGAAGATCACAAATCAGCCAATTAAGTGAATAAGTGAAGACCTTTTCTCATTTACATGGGACAATGCCAAGCTCCATACTTACCGTGGTGGTGCTCATGCTGCCTTGGTGAGAGAAGGGCTCTCTGAGCATCCCTGTGCAAGGCCAGCCCCACGCTTGGGAAACAACAGTGCTGAGAGAGCAGGTCTTCATGAAAGGTTGCTGTGCCTTGCCGAGGATTGCCCCAGGGGTTCAGAGCTGCTGTCGATCAGCCTGGCTCTAGCCTGGCAGTGAGGTTACACAGACAGCACAGCACCGTGAGCATAGGCCGTGCCAATCCTTCCCGACGTACTGTCTTCCGCTGGTTGTGGAGCAGAATATATAGTGCAATAGGTACATTTCTGCAGAGGTGTTTTGTTCAAAGCAGGCAAATTGACAGGCTTCCCTCATAAAACAGTAATGCAGCTTATACATGAAAAAAAGATCATAAAAATTCAGTTCTCTCCCAAGTAAGATAATTCTGACATTACTTAAAATACTTCAGACTTGTCAGTAAAATTTCAATGTCATTAAAATTAACTGGCATATTTTAAGATTGACTTTCCTGCTTGCTTTCAACTCACAGTCAACCTGACATGGAGAGGGCACTTGCTATTCTTATCTTTTACGTACTTGTATTTCTTGGCCTTTAACAGCTTCTTCTATGGCACACACTGCTCTGTCTGCCACGGATAAGGGTGTCACTGGTTGCTGCTAATCCATTATGGCAAGCTGTCTAATTACCAGTGGTGTAGTGGTAAATAAAATGCAGGTTCACTTCTGGCCTGCTCCTTATCCCTCATCTGAGAAGTGGGCAAATGTTGTATCACCCCAATTATTGTTCCATTTACCTGCATGTTCCCTTGACTATGGCACTGCTAATTACTTACTTTGTTAGGCGGAAGAAATATTAGGTATTTATTTCATTTGCTGTGATGATAAGAAATACAACTCTTATTATTTGTTCCCTAGACTAGAAAATTCCCTTTGCGGCAATCCTTCTAGCCTTTGTGCATAAATAAAACCACATTTTACTCCAGCATACTTTGGTCCCTGAAAAGACATCATATTTAGATCAGGAAAAGGTTCTTGTCTCCTTTCTCTAGCACGAGAAAGGCAAGTTGGAGAGTTTTGCAAAGTGGAACTGGATGTTGCACTGGACCAAATGGTTTATTACTGAAATGACATTCTGCAAGATAACCATGTAAAACCACCGCTCTTCAGCAAAAATGGTCCTTCTGGAGGTGCTTGGCTTTTGGTGAGGAATCAGAAATTGGAAGCAGTCTTAGCCTGCATCTGAATGGGACTGGGTATGTTTTTCATTTGAAACATTTTCAGTTGTAGATCCTGATGCCCTTGGTTGTTGCCATCTCTTCATTTGGACTTCACAGTGTTGTGAGATCATCCCTAGCAAAAATGCTCATTAATAGATGGCAAAAATATGTCAGCTAGCACTTCATCAAAAAGTGAAACAACTGAGAGAATAAGCAAGTGTAACCCCTGAAACAAGTGCCAGGTAAGGCAGCTGAGTGCTTTCTTAGAGCACCTGTCAGGCAGGGAGAAGAGACACGATGCCTGATGAATGCAAACCTAGGCCAAAACCTCCTAAGACCCTGATTGGTACTCTGGTACTCTCTTGACTCTACTGACCATTTTATCAGCTTATTCAGTTTATAACAAACTCTCAATTTGTTGCCCCAAATGCTTACATTTCACTAGGATCTCCCTTTTTAGCAATGCAGCCTTAAGTAAATCTATTTTGAAAATCTGTCCTGAAATGGGTGTCTGAGATGAACACCACAATGTGTGATGTAGAGAGGCTTTGTATGAAGATTTTGATCTCATGGGTCTCAGTCTGCTTCATTTTTGTCGTCCTCTAGAAATTTTTGAGTAGTGGTGAAGACCCCTTTAGAGATTTTATATGTTCTAGGTGGCCACAGAACACGTGCAGTCTCCATTTTGTTGATCTCCTTCATTGGGTGGTTTTTTCAGGTATCAGTTTCCTCTGGCCTGAAGCCCAGTTCATGCTAGGACGTCCACAGTAAATGGGCAATGGCTATAAAAAGGTAAAATGAATGTAGGAGAATGTGCATGTTATTTTATTACATTTGTGTATTTATACACATGCACACATACTACAATGTATATTTTTCAGTTGAACCACGCCATTCAGCACACCTTTGAGCCTTGGTTTAATTTTACTGTGCAGCATGCCTTTGAATTTCAAGGTGCCAACATATGAAACAGACATTTGGACCAACAACATCGTTAGAATTTCACTTCTGACAATAAAAAAGATAAAGAATGAAGGGCTACAGCTAGCTGAAATGAATGTCATATGCAGTCTCCCTTCTTAAAATATTCAAAATGCTCATACCTCAAGGACGTTATTTAAAATGTTCATTTGAGTCTTCTTCATCACCTTTAAATAAGGCACTGGCACAACACTGCTGCTTCACTCAAACTACAGTATAATCAAAAATCTCTTGCATTTCCTGGCTCTAGGAAGAAGGGTCTTTGGATATTCAGATTTTGAAGTCTAGGAGAATCTTGCCTTAGGACCATTAATTTCCAAGTGAAAGAAACACTTTGAATACTGCTACAAAAGAAAACAGTAATTTTCAATATATTTGATAGAAGACCAAATCTTCAATTTCTTCTCAAAGCCATTTGGAAATGGCATGGGATTTACAGCTGGAATGGTGACTAGATGCCTTCAAGGTCTTGCTGCTGAAGTCGCCTTTTGGTGTCCAGCAGGAAGGAGGAGGCTGTGGTGCAGATCGCTGGTGGTGCATCCTGCTGTGGCAGAGTGGGCCAAGAAGAGGGGACTGAGGCAGGAAAGTTCTGCACCAACAGCAGTCCTGAAACCAGGAAAGTAGACAGGACACTCCAGAGCAATCTGGAGAAAGAAAAGCAAAACATCATCAGGAAAAGAGAGATCCCAAAAGGATCTCCTCAAAAACATATCCCAAAAATTCAAACTAAGGAAAAGAAGGAGAAGGCAGAAGCTCCTTCCTTTGCTGCAGGGAGACAAGCCCTGTCTGCAAACATGACTGACATCATTGGAGAAGAATGTAAACTTTGATTTAAAAAAAATACCGCTTGCCACTGCTCCTCTTTGGCAGTACATTCCATTTCTTTGGAGTATTTTTATCTGATTACATATGTATATGCATATATATAAATATTTTGTTAAAAGCAGAGGAAGGCTTCTCTCTTTCTTCCCTGCACTTGCAAAAGAAGCTTCAGACCATTCAAAGCCAGCTTCTCCTGAGAATTTTCTATGCGTGCTGCTAGAGGATGAGGAGACCAAAATGAACATTATAAAATAGTAGTAATAACAATAAAAATAACAAATAAGCTGAGCGAGAAACGGAGGACTGATTCAAGCTGTGTCCTTTATAGCAATAATAAATGACCCAGCACTGGGGAAAGTGGATTGCTAAATTAAAACTAATATTGGAGGTGTGTATACCCCCCTACCATCCCCCCCCATCACTCCAACCCAGCTGCAAGGATCTGCACTGGGGGCTCGGGTGTCTTCCCTCCTTCCTTTCAATCTACCTACCCAGAGCCCTCTCCCTGCTTGACAGCTACTGCAAGCCCAAACTGACAGCTCTTCAAAATCCACAGAAGAAACCCAGCATTAATTAAGTCATTGCTGGACTGTAATTTCCTTGAGAAGTAAAAAATTCTCACACAAGAAAAGGTTACAGAGACCTTTTCTGTGTCAAAATTACCATGCTGCATGAATATTAATGCTCTTAATGAAGACAACCTTTGCTTCATCAGGAAGGTTCTGGAGCAGGTGCCAAGCCTGAAGTCTCACTCTGTGGATTTTCTACTCTATGAAAGTCAGCACAATGCAATTTTTCCATTAAAATCAACATTTCCCACATGATCACGGGGGGTTTTTTTCTTCTTTACAGATAGGCGGAAAGAAGTGGGGAAAAAAATCCCTCTGCTTTGAAATCAAACATTTAAAGGTTTCATTCAACACATTAATCAGCACTGAGAGAGAGGAGAGGAGGAGGAGGAGCAGGAGGAGGAGGAGGAGGGGGAGGGGGGTGTGCAGGGGGGATCTGCCTTATTTATACAGATCTTGCATGCGCTTCCATAGATCAGAGCCATGTCCATGTTGTGAGCTACCCCAGGGTGCCACCAGGCGCATCCTCTCCAGAAAGGCTCGGTGGGCTCACAGGGGCACACCCGGCTGGGGGCATTGGGGAGTGGCTGGGGTGGTGGTGTCATCACTGCCACACTGCTTGGGATGTAAGCCTCTGTCATAAGCCTTAGGGCACTCACACCCCGGAGACTGAGGATGAGCATCATGAGGTTTGGCCATCTGGGAAGTTGTGGCCGCAGTGGGTATCACAAAGAAATGGGGAAACAGGGAAAGGGGGGCATGGAAGGCAAGGGAGGGAGTGGAGATGCTAAGCCACGAGGGCATCAAGTATGTGCAATAGCATGAAAAAGTGGAGGAAAGGGCTCTTTCTTGACTCTTTCTCATGAAGGAGAGGGTTTTTGATGGCACTTCACTGGAGAAATTGCACTGCCTTTGTGCAATGCTGTTTCACTGGCATTTAGCCTCAAACAAGAAAGGAGAAAAAATTATAAAGAAAAGTGTGGAGAAGTGCTGAGGAAAGAACAGAAGCTGCAGCTTTAGATGGGAAAGAAAAGCAGGTAAAAACCAACTCTTTCTACCCCTTCAAAGGAGAAAATTATATGAAAACTGCCCATTAATTATATCTTCTACTTCTACTTATTAGGCATTCATGATCTAATAATGGCTGTGGCTAACTTATAAAAAAAATCTGATTATTTTCTGTTGGGGCATGCAATGCCCTGTATATATTAAAAAGGTAAGCAATGATATATATTTATGGGTACTGATGTAATAGCTATTAGATTTATAATACAGAGAAGAAACATAATTTTATTAGAAAGAGCAATAGTTCACAATCCTATTATTGTTTATTGCTGACGTCAGTTCTGAACTATAATAAGAATCATGTAACAACTGGAAATAATAATAAAAATGCCGTTTAGATTTGCAAGAAAGTGGATCCTCTAAAACAAAAATAGGGATTATAGACCCCTACCTGGAAGCAGCCATTTGGTTTGTGGAAGCCATAGAGATGCAGCTCAAGGTTTTGCCCCCATGGTCCGAAGGCAAGTGTCTTCTTGACCTCAAATGTATCATCAGCCTTCCTGAAAACATCCACACAAGGCCTGGTGGGGCTGCCCAGGGTGTTCCCATAGGTGCCTTGTGCAGCCATACCACTGCGTCCTCCCTGAGGGTACAGGGACACCTGTGGCAGCAGCACCTCCAGACCAGCTTCCCACTGTGAGCAACACACAGGCAACAAACTGTCCTTTGGGCTCCTCTGCTATAGCCTTGAAACCTCAGTTTACAAAACCTCAGATTCTAAGAAGCAGGAAAATACTAGAACTGCCACTTTTCATGGCTAGTCTCTGTTTTATATGAATATATACATGTATACTTAGACTTTAAATCTTCCATTACAGCTGCCCTAAAAATTTGTTTTCAGGATGTATCTGGAACTGTCAGCCTTAGTGGTTTTCTACTTCTTTGTATTACTTTCTTTTTTCTCTTCTTTTTAACAGTTTTTTTTCCCCTTTAGAGCAGTGTTTGCTGACCTTCAGGCTCCAGAATTAACTCGTTCTCCTGACATCTCTGAATTATTAATGAGGGTGTTTCAGAAAGTTCCTTAGCCACTTGCTTTAAAACTCCTGGGTGCAAATTAATAGAGCTGTTTTTGGGAAAGCTTAATTTTAGCAGGTGCTGCCTCAGATTTTCCTTTGTTGCAGAGATAAATGTTCTGCTCGCACAGAAACGTCAGACGGGATAGATACACCCTCCAGCTTCATTGCAAATTCAGAACAAAAGTGTCTAGTCAACACTTCTGATCTTTCTTTGTTAAACCTTGCAATGCTGTGAGCTGTCTCTAGCAATGGTCCCACAACTGTTCAGAGGTTTTATTGCTCCTATTGGAGTTTTTTTTTATTATCCATCATCCCACTGGCCACTGATTCTTCATTGATTTCTTTTAGCTTTCTTTGCGCGCGCGTGTGTGTGTGTGTGTGTGCGCGCGCCCGCGTGTGTGTGTCTCTGGAGGGAGGAAGAACACATGATAATCTAAGAATATAAACTAGAGGGATGCTGTGTCTGGAGAAGATAAAAGTAGGGTTCTCAGAGGCAAAGAAAGATGCTGAGTTGCTGTGTCGTTGGGGTGGCAACAGGCCCTGCTGAGAAGGCAGTGGAGTGGGTGGGTGCCAGGCATATACAGCAAGGGAGGATAATGCTCCCAAGCACCTTTTCCTAGTTCCAGGTGGGATCCAAGGCAAAGAGTAGATCTTACTGTCAGGATGTCCCCTGTGGCCACCTGCTGGATGGGTAACTCTGGCTCTCCAGCAGTCCTTGCCTCCTATACCTGTCCTCCCTTTATCCTGATGCTCACTAGCTCTCTTCTGCCCGAACCATTTCCTCCTCCTCAGTACTAGCTGATGCCTGCTGCTCCCTGGCCTTGCCAAATTACCCTATTCAAAACCCCAAGTCCTCAACCTTTCACCTACCATGAGCCACCACTGTCCCTTTCTTTTCCGAGACAATTGAAAACCTGGTCTGAACACCAGGAAAATACTATGGAAAGAGATAACATCCAGCTTCACTTCAAAATATTGATGTGCTCAGCCATAGGCAAGATAAGGTGAAAGTAGGGCAGGCAGTCAGCAAGTGCCACAACCTTAGAAATCTGAATCCATGAGCAGAAACCTGCACTAAAAGCTCCAACTGAGGTGCCTAAGTATGAAGATGTTAGAAAGAAAGAACGGTTTGCAAATGTTGGGGTAGCCAAAATCACACTGAAGCAGAGCAGGAAGAGAATATTTAGTTCCTCGACCCCAATAAATTTTCTACATTAAAATAACACAGATGACTGAGATAGATATGCCTACAAATTAGTGGAATTTCAGATTTCCACAGAACTAGGTGATATTGTGTCCTGTAATGATACAAATATTCTCATGGGACATGATATCACACTTAAAACTCTAAATTTTTAAAGGTGTTTCAGTTACTTTATAGCTGCTGAGTGTCTTCGGAATGAACTAGATTTGCTATTCCATCTGAAGAACAAAGAGAAAAATTTATAGAAGATCAAACAAATAAAAATACATTGAGAAAGACAGTAAGTGATGTCAACGCACTAAGAAATTAAGAACTTTGCATTAGTGTCTGAGCTTTTTTGTTGGTACCCAGGTATTATAAATAATAAACTAAACCGAAATTGTACATATTATAAAGCTGCATTTTTCTGTAGGGGTTCTGGTGACATGTACAAACCACGCGAGCTTTACTCCTGTGGCTTATCCATGTCACTAATCCCCCTCTATAAAAGTAAAGGAAGGAGGCACAGTGAGGAGGAGCGAAACTTGCACAGAGCCAATTCCATTTTTTGCCTGCATTTGTTTCCAAATTACTTGACAAGCCTTGCCCATGGCTTTCCCGGAGTCTGCCTTGGGATGAATGAACTTCTGCAGCAGAGAAATTCATCTTGTGAAAAATGCTTGTTTTGGGTCATTGGAACTATTTGGGAAATATCCGGCTGAAAAATAGAGGGGAAACTCAACTCAAGTGGAAAATCTGAGGTGATGTTTATTTTTGACTGATGAAGAATGATAATCTCTATTTTGTCTGTGTCAATTTTTTTCTTAAGACTCCTTGTAATCAGCTCAGTTCAATCTCAAACGATGCTTGTTTTCTTTTTCCAGGTGATTTCACAAGGAAAAAAAAAGTTCATCATGAAGATCTAACTGTGAGAAAATCCATATACCTTTAAATATAGCTTTCAAATTAGTCTGTGGCTGAGAAACTACTGTGAGATGATTTCTGTTAGATTTATTTGAGGTAGATCTGAACAGAAAAAGGGGTCTCAGCTTTTCCAGCTTTTCCCAGGGAAGACTAGGGTCTGCATCAGTTGCCATCAGTCAGTGCCCTGGCCCAAGTGCTTGCTGGCTTTGGGATGCTCAAATGATGACACTGAAGTGAATACCCAGACCCATATGTTGTGTTACAGGATGTCTCCTGAAGTTTTGACCAGGGGAAATGGAACCTGAGGAGATTTACCATCCACTGTGCACCTTGCCGGATGGCATTTTAACTTTTCCATCAAAACAGATGTGAGTTTTGTTTATGGAAATCTTTTGGGATGCTGAACCCAGTGGTCCTGCCTCCTCCAATGATGACAATCCTGCCAGGATTACTGCAGGAGTCTCATCCCTCTCCCCCTCCATGCCTGATACCTTGATCCCAGAGAGATGAAACAGCTCCTGCCTCTTGCTGGCCTCTTAGAAAATCCCAGGCTTAATCAGAAGGCTTGTTTATGGTGCAGCTCCTTGTCTTGCAAGTACTACAGATGCCACTTCGTTGCACTTAAACTGCTTACGAGACAGGACTCTTATCTAATAAGACATAGCACAGCCATACATATTTATTTATATTTGAACTCTTGCCCTCTCTACTATACTGTAGGTCATGCATCTGCTCCAACACCACCTTATTAATTTTCTACTACTCTTCTCCATGGTGGCAACAGTGTTTCAGAGCCTGAAAGGAATATTTTCTTTTGGGTTTTTTTGTTCTTGTTTTTTTTTTTTTTTGCTTTGATCTATGTCTTTAACTCTTTAGCTGCTGAAAGGAGCGGAGTCTGGGCTTCCCGAGCCCTGTATCACAGCACTTCTTGCTGGGAATCAGGACACAGCGAGGCTCTCCAGACAATGTCACTTCTCCGCTTGTGTAATACATTACTGTTCTGTTTTGTACCTTGCTAATTAGAAAGCAGAAAAGAAAAAAATATATTTATATATAAAAGAGCTCCCATCTGACAGACTCAAATTACAAAAGTATTCTGATATAAATTATTTAATCAGTGGGGGGAAAAAAGAAAGTCACAGTACTAACTATCATTTCTAGACAGAGTATTAACAATCGTTTCTTTCATTGGCTTCTGGTGTCTCATTTTGTGCACCCATCACCAATAAGAAGCTATTGCATGATGTTTACCATAAAATATGACTTTCATCTCTTTGTCTTTGCATTCACTTGCTTCATTTAACTTCCTAATGTATAAAAAGTTTTTAATTTGCCTCCCTCCTTTCCTCTTCTGTCACTAGCACTCTTGAAAACTTCTAGAAGAAGAAAAATAAAGACTTTAATTCATATATGGGACCCCATTCTGCCAGAGAGATCTGCCAGTCTTTGAAATACTTTCCATGAACAAGGTGTCGTTTGAAGGTGCAGCTTTATGGCTAGGTTGCAAGTCAGCAATAGGAAACCATCCCGACAAATGTGCTGATTTCAGACACCATTCCTCCTCTGATGTCCTGTGGGAATGCATGGGCACTGGGAGGCCAAAGGCTTTCTCAGGGGGCTGTGCCCAGCAGCAGAGGGAAATCTGCTCATGGCCTAAGCTTTGCCTGAGGCAGAGGTGCCTGCACCAGGGGCTTGGTGCCCACCTTTGCAGTGCTCAGTTTTGCTGCACTGAGGTTGTGTCTACCCTCAGAACACACATCCAGAAGTCAGGCCCAGTCATCTAGGCTGCTTCGGAAGGTGACTGGACCCAGTCTCTCTCCCCAGTGCTCTTCTCAACACAGGCACATGTCCCCAGAGTGTGGATGGCAGCTTGAAATGACTGGTCATTTTGCCTACCACTCTCTGAAAGTCAAGCCCAGAAGTTTAACAAGCCCCATCACAAAGAGGCCTTGCATGGCATGGCTTTCATGAAACAACCAGAAATAGCTTGGCTTTGCCATGATGCTGAACCAACCCAAAGGGTGGAAAGCACATCTTCAAACTATAGAGACCTAGCCTCATTCCAAAAGCTAAGTGGCATCCATGGACATTGCACAAAAGCCCCCTTGTGCAAATGTGCTGCTGCAAGGCCAGCAAAGCTGTGCTGTACAAAAGCAGGGGGCAAAACACTGTAGCCACCCACAGATGGTGGCAGACCTCACAGCCAGGTTTCTCATCTAAGAGCTTGAGGTCAGGAGCGAAAGCCATTTTAAAAGACCAGGAATGGTAACATATGCCAAAACCTGTGTTCATGCATCAACTATTTGTGCCAAATCTGAAGGCAGATTACCTCTGGGAGGGGTAACACTGCCCCCCCCCCCCCGCCTTGAGGCAATCGCTGTGTCTGATAAGAGTACAAATATATTGTTTTCTGGTCCCCGTGGTGGATGAATATGTTTTGATTGCCTGCTGAGATTACGTGTAATAAAATCCAGAGAGAGTAAACTGTTTTTCCCTTCTACTATATATATATATATCAGGTTTAGAATCCATATCCTGTTGTTGAATAAGCAGCTGGAGCTACTGAGATTTTCAGGGAAATCTTTGACTTTTCTTCCCATGAGCTGCAAGCAGGTTGGGGAGGTGAGAGTGTTATCTGGAAAAAAAATAATAGTAAAAAGAAATTAAATAAGTCAGGTCATGGTGTTCTCTGGGCATGTGAGTGCTGTAAGGTGGCAGGACTGCTCCCTCTGAAGCTGGAGTAATGTTGGTGCCCACTGCTCCAGGGTGGGTACAGCCCAAGAACGACCAATGGTTCTCACTATCCAAGTCCTCTGGGGCTGTTTGATTTTGCCCAGCTGTGCTCCCAGCACTATGAGGGAGGTGTGGAGCCCCAAGCCTTCCCTGCAGTCCCCACACCATTGTTTTCCTCATTAGATCTGGCCTATCAGCACCACTGGGAAGGTGAGAGTCCCCAGCAAGTGACAGAGGCTCTGTGTTCAGTTGCTCTTGCACAGAGAAAAAGGTTCAGGTGTTTTTTTCACAGCAGAACTGCTGCTAATAGCATCCTCCTCTTCTGTTCTTCCTCTCTTCGTCACCACCACATGCTGGAAGTATGACATGAAACTCATCTTTCTGACATAACACATTAAGATCTTGAAAGTTTATGCCACAGCCATGAAAAATGAAAACGTCTTGGAACAACAGAGATGAAGTGCTGGCTGTTCGTGAGCAGGAAGGGAAGTTCCCGCTTGTGTTATCTTACCCAATGCACAATGGCAACTGGTGGCTGCCTGCAACTCGGCCCTTACCCTCCCTGCTCCTCTATCCTAGTTCAGCAGGTGGGACCAGTTTATCACTGTGTGGGTGTGCTAAAGATTTGTATTCTACACCCTCTATTCATTTACCATGAACTGTTAACAATGGGCTATTTGCGGCAGCTGCCCAGGGCACACCCAACCCCTCAGGCTGTAAGTTGAAGAAGCCGGTGAGATAAGAGCTGTGATAACTCCCCTCCAGGAAGTCGTTAGCACCTTAACACCCAGCCTGAGGGGGCGTGCCTGCTAATGGGCCAGCAACAATTCCAAAATACCCCATGACTCACAGAGTCAGGTCACCTACTGTGGAACTCCCCGCCCTGGGGGAGGTACTGGGCGTTCCCACCAGGGTTTGAGGGGGTATGATCTTGGGGTTTGAAGACCTCTGGGAACCACTTGTTGGATCCAGAGGAGGATCAGAACCTCGACAGGAGGAGACCACCACTCTCAACCAGACTGAGATCATCACTTGCACCAACAGGTTTTTCACTTCCTTTTGCTTTGGACTCAGGCAAACCACGTGAGTCTCAGCACAGGGGCTAACAAACGCCATCATGTTTGTGCCCCAGGATGGTGGGTTATACTTCTGGGGTTTGTGGTTTAAAACCAATATCTCTTTGTGCCATTGCATTTATTGTAATATTGTTATTAAATTGTAGTTCTGACTTATAATCTCTTTTGTGTTGGGTTCATTTCTCCTACCAGTTTATATTTAAACCAGCACATCCTTCTGCCAACTCTTTCCTCCTGCCCTGTTGAGATGAAGTCTTGTGTTCAGAGGCAGACAAGGCTCAGGATTTAAGAGAAATCATTTTTTCCACCTTACCATGCTGGTCTGGTGGTGCTGCCTTAACTTCAGCCAACATTAGGGGACTGTCCCAATGGGTGCAAGCCACTCTCCAGAGGAAAGTGGCCTTTGTGTTCCTTCAGTGAGGATGAGGGAAAGAAAGAGGTGCCTCCTACTGTCTGTGCAGTAAAAATATCAGAAGCAAAGAGCTAAAAGCTCTGGGTTACCCAGGATGGATTGAGACAAGTCACCTTCCCTGGTGGAAATTGCTGCTTCCAGCTTTCAACCACATATGTGAGATCAGGTTACCAAACCTGGAGGCACGGGTAGCAAATGTTGCTTTGGGGAAACAGAGACAACCGAAACAAAATCCTGCAGAGCTCTCAGGCTGGTTGGTGGAGAAAAGCTTAGCCTTTATCTGCATACAGTTGTGTGCCACTTCTTCATTTTTTGTGTGCAAACACATGTAATGCCAGCTGCCTGTGTGGGAGTTTATTGTCTTGCCTGAGAAGTCAGGGCAATACTAAACATTGTTTATTAAATGAAGGAGGGTTTATTCTCCTCTCCAGATACTAAATTCTTGATTTAGCAAAAGCTTGGACAAATACAAAAAAATTCTTTGAATTGCATTTTCCCAAGGTGAAGGTGGGGACACCTAATACTAACAGCTGGAAGGAGTGTATCTTCCCTCCCTTCCAAACCACACAGTAGAGATGTGGGAGGAAGAGGGTTTCTTTTCTTTGAGAAACTTCAACTCACATGTTCTGGAGTAGGGTGAGAAATGTCCCTTTACCCAATGTCTAATTGACTGGATAAGTGTTGAGATGAACAGTCCCTTGGAAAGATATCGGGAAACAAGAAAGAAGTCCTATCAAAATAAAGTGTTCACAAGCAACAAGAGAGGAAGCCTCTGAGTCTTAAATACAAAAGGAAGGGTATGCCAGGTTCTTGTCCTCTCAGCATGTCCATTCCAAGGCACCACTTTGGATCACTTTGATCATCAGAGGATTTTGGTCTGGTCCACTCTGGCTGCTCTTAAATTGGAACTTGTACTCATTGAGTTAAAACAATGGACACTTTCTGTGCTGAAGAATGATGTGCCTTGCTCCAGCCTGACACTGGTGCTAATTAATTAAGAGTAAACAGAAATAAAAATGATACAAAGTACAGTAAAAGTATCCAGCTTGCAGTGATTTAATGAAATCAGTTCACTCTCAGATAAAACAAGTCCAACTTAGCACACAGATAAACGCTGAGGGAAACTGATTAAATGTCCAAACAAAGAAATGGGAACATGAAATCAGCTGGACAGAAAAGAGGGTCAATTGTAAAACAGATTATATTGTCCCAGCAGAATTACCATTTTTTTTTCCTGATTTTGTATTGACTTGGCTTGGTTTTGGTGTCGTGCTGCTCAGTGTTTCCACCTCAACCTCTCCACTCAATAGAAAAGTCTGGAGTATTTCCTTGTCCTTTCCCCTAGACACCATCACTCCCTTCTCTGCATCACCTGGTACCACCTGCATAGAAGCATGCAAATCTTAGATGAAAATCAAATACCTCATGGGCAAACTGGTTTTCTTTATTTATAAAGCTCTGCCAAGCACATCTTGAAAGGTAGAGAGGTGTTTGTTTGTGGTTTTGTTTGTTTGTTTGGGGTGTTGTTTGCTTGTTTGTTTGGAGGGGTTGGGGAGGGTTTTGAGTATTTTTTAGTTGCTGTTGTTTTTTCGGTTGGGTTTTTTGTTTCTTTGGCATGTTTGTTTGTTTGTTTTTCTTTTAAGTGGTTTTAGAGCCAAGAACCTCTAAGATTTGCACAGGGTTTGGTCAAACCATGTCTGACTTCCATCCAGCTTCTATGACTGCAGCTACCTGCTCTGAAGACATACAGGCTTGGGTGGTGTGCCATGCAGACAGATGCTAAACCACTGATGCATGCAAACAGAAAATGTGGGTTAGGGAGATGGGGGAGAGAGCGACCTAGAATGGCTGGGAAGCTGAGATTCCCAGACAAGTCAATATATGGACTGCAGCAATAGCGAAAGAATGGAGACCTCCGCAGGCAAAAGGAAGAGGTGCCATCGCTGGTGCCACAGGGAGGTAGGCATGGTGGCATGCCCTGCATTCATGACACAGCCCTTGGGCTGCCAGACCACAAGTCAACTCCTGTGTGGAAGGTGATGAACACGGAGCCCAGAGTCAAGAGGAGCCAAATGCTGCCCTGAGCCCTCATCACAGCACCACATCTGTAAGGGCAGGTCAGAGCTCTGTAGGGTGACCCAAGAGTGTGAAAAAGTTCTTGCTCCGCTTACACACACGATGTTACTCTATTACACCTGGAAAATTACTTTACCCTAATCAGCTTCAGGCTACTGGATGGCTTTTACCTTTCAGTATCAAGCATGTCATTGACCTTTTTGCCCTTTCTAGGACTCTTTTGAAGGAGTGGCAGACTCATCCGTAGTGCTGCTTTAGAAGCACTTTGAGGAGAGGGAAATAAATTACTTTATGTATTTCAGTATGCTTATACTAAAATTACCTCTCAGAGAATTAAAAGATAAATCTTGGTCTCTTAGACTTCAGTTTTGTAGCTAAGACTTTAGAATTTTTTTAGACTACACTGATTGTTTTATCCAGGTTCTCAGTTTGCCCACCATGGCTGGGTATCTTCTGAACCATTATGGACCCTTTTTGCCTTATTCTGCTCATGCATCTGTATTGCATGGGCTACGCTTATTCTGTGTGCAGCTCCTCGGTGGTACAATGGGAGTTTTGCACACACAGAGATCATGGAATTCACTGGAAATCCACAGAAAAGAATTTTTTTTATGTAGTATGGAAAAACTTTTCTTATGAAAACAGATATCATCAAGTGCCTGAGGCCTTTGCCCTAGGTGTCTCAAAGGGAAAGGCACTTAAAAAATGTGCAAAACAGCAGCTCAAACCTCCCACAGTGCTGAAAAGAAGACTAAATATTCTTAAGGAAATGTTGGGTTTGTTCCAGTTTCTCCAGAAACACTTACCAAACCCACTTCCACATTTTTGGGCACTGGTTCTGGGAACTCAGCATTTTGGTACTTTGAATGAAAACAGCATGGTCAGCTGGACCACCTTATGTGAACATTAATTTCTATTCACTGGACCTGAATCTATTTTTGCTCTGAAAAAAACTGGAGCGGCTCCACAGGAGCCAAGTGGAGTCACACCGGTGTAAAACCAGAGGAGACTTCAGCCTCTAAGATGCACTTCACTTTGCAAAGCATGTGCTATTAATTATCCAGAGAAATGCCTGCTCATTTGCTTTTCAGCTGCATGGAGATTAAATATTCCTAACTTAGCATCAATCTCAGCCATCTTTCTTCAGATTTGCTCCATGAGGTTGTCCACAAGGCCAGGGAAAATGGGGTGAGTGTGTGCAGCAGAAACAACTGAAAAATACTGAGCCATACAGAAGAGAGCTGAAATTTTAGCAGAAACCATCCATATGTCAGAGGAAGAAAACCCATCATCTTTCATCATCTCTGAGTAGGTCATCTTCAAAGAGAAGGATTCTTAGAAAATAAAATGGATTATTATTTTGCACACACAGAGACCATGACATTCACTGGCAATCCACAGAAGCACCTCCATAATGTGGTATGGAAAAACAGATCAGCAGCACAGCAGAAGCATTTATACCTGGGGAGGATTTAGATACCTGCATACCAAAGGGATTCTGATATCTCACTTTGCTGGTTGTCCACCCTTCAGACCAGTATGAGTTTCTGTCACAGCTTCTTATCTGTAGTTCTTACATACTCCTCTGAAATGCTGAGGATGATACTGGAGCATCTTGGGAAATGCAAATGGGAGACATAATATGCAGTAGTTTGTAAAAGCCTCATATCTGGGATATGCTTTTTCTAAGAAAGAGCCAGATTTTTTTCTTGGAGCCACTCAAAGTAATAAATTCATGCAAACAGCACAAATGAGTTTTTGTGTGGTTTGGAAGCCATAAGGACTCTCAACCATTAGATTGGTCCAGTTCCTTCTGTTCTTTGCTTTGGGTCTGGTAAATTGAAAGGCCACCACAGATGTTAGTACCACAAATATGCATGTTCTACTCAGAAATGGAACCTTTTTTATTTGATGATTTCTTCAAATGAACATGACTTTTCACATCGAAGAAGGAGCACATCAAGGTTCTAGGAAAGGTGAAAATTTGCTGTTTTCCTAGTAAAATATCTCTTCCTTTTTTCTCTCCATTTTTAGAAATATTTTTTTTACATTTTACCAAACATCTCTGTCAGGTTGGTAATTTTTCAGGTAAGGTTATTTCCTGCTTTTAAAATCTATTTTCACATTTTAAATTTTCTGTGTTTTCTATATTTTCATGGTGCCTCACTAGGTCCATGTGGCACCTATCAGAGCTAGACCCTCCACTTGCCTTCCAGGCAATGTACCGAATCATGACATGACCAAAGGTCTCATTAGCTCCTTAGACATTCATGTGCAGCTCTTTAGTTGCTCAACCCAACTGACTGTGGCAGAATTTGGCTTTAAATGTAGAATAGAAGAAAACACACAGCTGTGGAGAAAAGAGACCCACAGAGATCAATGCAACATCTCTGAGAAGATTAGAAAATTATATCTACATTGAATCTGAACTAGAATAACTTCCAATGTGAGAAGTAAGATTTTTCTTATGCAGACGTAGTGTAAGCAACTTGGATTCCTCTGTTTTTTTGACTTGTCTTCATTTCTGAGGTGCATCTTCAAGCTAATGCTTAACTTAAGCTTATTTTTAGCATTTGAGGAGCTGTAGATCCTTGCCACATTATTTTATATTCTAGCAAAGAAAATGACTGGAGGTAGCAGCTTCTATGAGTAGCACCTACAAGAGAAGACTGGAGGTTCAGGAACCATTAGAATGGACTTTAAAGCAACCTGATTTAACAGTTCTTCACCTGACACAGGAAAATTGTATAAATTTATGTGTGCTTCCTGTATGTGGTGAAGTGTTTATTCCCTTAACTCATTTCTCAGGAAATAAATTGAGAGGCTCAAAATCTCCTGGAATCAGGCTAGCAGCAGTCAATTGGCAAAATCCCACGAGGTCCATAACCATGTGTTGGGAGAAACCTCCACAGCCCTGCATGAAGATCCACTGTTTGATTTATGCACTGCTTTCAATATTTGAGTCTTTTGAGTTGCCTTTGGCTTTGCTGGCAAACAAGGGTGTTCATGGTCACCCAGCAGCAGCTTGGCTGAAAGCAAACAACAGCACCTACAGAACTTGCAACATTTCTGAAGACAAATAAGCATCACATACCAGTTACGTGGAAAACAAGTTGTCCAACTCTGCAAATAGCTAGGCTTCCTGCAATCAGCACAGTAAGAGAGTTGCTCAAAGGGTAAGAGGATGTATTTATTCCAAATCATTATGTTTTGGGTCCTGCTTTTTGGGTTGAATTTCTGAATGACTATGGAAACTAAACTCTGAAAAATGTCTACCACAAAATGAACAAAACCCTCATAACAATTCTAATCCTCCTGTTTAATATGCGCACCAGAGGGTGCTGTGCTGTGGGTCTGAACAGGGATATTAGCCACTCCAAACTACATGTAGATTTCTAACAAAAAAATAAAAGGCAAAATGTCTTCATGTAGAGTCCTGCCTCCCTTTAAGAGGAAAACACACATCATAATTCTAAAACTGCAGCTGAGCAAAAGGGGGGTAAAAAAATTTTTTTAAAAAAAGAAACAGTGAATTATGTGATGTGGTGTTTTTACCAACTGTCTAAATAAAGGTTTAGTGAGTCACTGTGGAAAACAGAAAATCTTTCTTTATTTTAAGAGCTGCAGTTGAAGAGTTCTGTATGAAAAAGCTTCCCTTAGGTTTGTAACTTAAACATTGCCCATCTGCTTTTTTCTCCCTTGTCTGCATTTACAGTAAATCTGAGATTTACTTTTTCAAAAAATACTGTAAAATAAAAAAAGTACAGACTTGGCCGACAGAGTCTGTAGAGATGCAGAGATGCCTATTTTAAGATACCAATATCTAAAATGAAGTTTTTCCTTTGGTGCACATTATAGGCAAGAAGTTTTCTGCTCTGGGCTCAGTGTTGGCTTCAGGTTTCCTGCAGGAGTCTCTGGAAGGGGAGGTGACATGGGAGCTTGAACCCTAATTAGATAGGGTACCCATTTGCCAAATTTCATGTACAGAAAGTTAAAATGGGTCTTCCTGGGATCAGGAGCAGAATCCACTGAAGTTGATGGGAAGATCCCAGGTGCCCATGGAGTCAGCCGTATGGTGGGGCAGTGAGACCCTCTGCTCTGTGTCCTCCGATTAGCTCATTTCCAAAGCAGGTGTCTTGCTTGCAGCTACCATGGCTGAAGAGCAATGCCAATCCCTCAGTACAGAGGGTGTGATGCATTGCTCATTAGTTCATGAGTATAATAAAACTTTTTTTTTTAATATACTCTCACTGTGTGAAAGAGGCTTCAGGTCATGGTTTTGAATTAAATTCAGAGTAACTGCACTGAAGACAATTCATTTTTTCCTGGTGGAAAACCAGGTAGAAATGATAATCAGGTCCTTCAGTTCTATCCCTGAGAGGAAGGGTGGCTTACAATGCATCACCTCGAGGTGTGTTACCAGGGTCTAACCATGCCTGGTTTTCTGCATGGAGGCAGAAGTGACTTACACTTTAAGAATCACCAGTACGGAATTGATGTAAAGGCGGGATACTTCACCAACTCCCAACTTACATTTCTGTCTCTGACTCCCATTATTAATGAACTCATTCACTTTCATAAAAACAACTACACAAGAGCTTCTAACCATATCTATAAAACTATTTAATGCTCTTTTCGAAACAAGGCATCTTACAGCCATCGTAATTGCAGTTTTACTAGACCTTTAAATGAGAAGCAGCTACTTATTAAGTTTTGATATGGTGAGCTGATTAGACAAGTTAAACATAAAGGCACAATTTATGCATACCCTATAACCACATGTGCATGTAGTGCAGTTCTTACACTGGTGTTTGGCACTCACTGCAGTAGGAAATCCTGCTAGGTACACAGTTTTATGCCACTTACAGGTTACAAGTAGTAAAGCGAAAAATGCTCGGTTTTACAGGAAAATAATATTCATAAATCTCCAACAGTGAATTACAGTATAACTCAGAGCTGTCTTTGTTTTGCTGCTGCTATGAATCCAATTCTGTTGCCAGTGCAGAAACAATAAACACAAAGACCAAAGTGGAAACCACTCCCTTTGCATTTGGCAAGTGCTGATATCCAATTTACAGCTGGACTCTGAAAACGGCTTCTGAAACAGTACTAATAACAAAGAAGTTCCCACATATGCTTATTTTTTTTCTCCCAGTGAACTGAAGCAGTCCATTGTGTACAATTTGAAGATTTCTTCTGATGCTCTACCTGGTTTTCCCAGTTATCCATCTTTATTCTGTACCTCTTTCGATGTGAACCATATTTATTTGCCTTTTGTCTTATTAGGCAACTCACTCAGTGTATTGTGTTTTAAAGAGCTCTCCCTTTTGTAGGGAGACACTGTGCTGCCTAAACAGTCCTCTGAACTTAATTCCTCCTGATCTGGAGTAACTGCTCATTACTATATTTTTGCCGGTTGATTTGGTTATTGTTATGTGCCAAATTCAGCATCAGTGCTCTTCTCTGTTACAGTACAGTAATTCTGTAATTTTAAGGATGTAGGCTTTTATCATCACTGTCATTAGTGGAACAATCTCAGGGAACTCAAAATTATTCATTTGTTGAGATGCATCACCCAGGGGTAAAATGGTCAATATGTTTCGTCTGATCTTGGTTCATTACAAAATAACACATGTCAAGAACAAAGTTGGCGTATTCTTTCATTGCACTGTATTTGTATGGCCCATATTGTATGTTGACATTGAGCTGCTCTAGGGGGGATTTCCACTAACACCATTATAACTGGATTTAAAAGCCACTCAGAAACTGATTCTACAAAAGCCGCACACATGGAGAACTTTAGTAATCTCAGCAGCAGCAGCAGAGTGGACCGCCCATTTGCTGAGTATCTTGCTGATTCAGGGTCATAATGAGTGGAAGAGTCAGGAAATATGTGAGGAAAAAGTAGTTACCAAAGATTAATCATATATTCTACCTCTGACAAAAGAGGATTACCACAGGAAACTAAAAGGAATTTGTCTCCCCCTGCACAGCACTGAACAAACAGCAATTTTCTTCTAACACAACAAGAATTGGCCAATATTCAGCACCAGACACAGGATGTGGAGAAATAATGGTCTTATCTGGCATGACAAGCCCTACTTATGGTTTGTTAGTATGAGTGTGATGGTACAAATAAGTTGTTGCACCACAGAGTGGCTATGCCACCAGCTGACTTAAAGGGAGTTATTTTTAACCTAGACTGATGTAAGAAAGAAAAGAATAAGGCCTTAATTAGACTTATACACCTGAACTAGTAGTGGGTTTCAACCTCCTTCAGATATTCAGGAGAGGTTTGGGACCTATACCGTGAATTTTAATCTCCTGACAACTGGTTTGCTTTTGTCCCGTACCTTCTAAAGTCTCTTTGGAAATAGTTTACAAACCACAGATGTCCATGGACATAATTTTGCCTTTAGAGCATTAGGAAGTCTCTAGGAAGAACAAGCAAACTGTCAGGAGCTCATGTGGACAATAAAGACTTTGAATATTCTTATTATAAATATTTTGAATAGCATGCCAGGATAAAAAAATCCTTTTGAATTCAAAGCAGGAACTACTATCTTGAAATAATAAAAGATTTCTACAAACAGTAAAGTTCCAGTATGCACAAGAGAAATGGTTGTGTTTTCTTTAAATATGATATGCTGGTTATTGCCTTGCATTTTGCTGCTTACAGTCTTTCTCAGAAGAACAGAATGTAATAGCAAAATGTACCAGAGTGATACTTTGAAGGCAAGCACATATATTTCTTTATTTCTTAGTTCTAACATGGTCACAATTTTATAGTTTTCCACTTGCTATCTTATATATGACACAGAAATGTATATAAACTCCAAACACAATCAGGTGGAATATGAAATAAACATATAAGATAAACTGCTATGAATATGTTAAATGCAACTGTTTGAATTATATCATTTATTCATGACTTTTCTCTAGTTAGCTCAATAAGCTCCCAAATTAGTGTGAGCTGAAGCCCAGGTGAAACAAGCGGACTGATGGAAGATCTCTTTCCATCTGCATTCAGCTCTGTGCTATTCAGATGTGCAGAGCATTGTTGCTGAGAAAACAGTCCACAAATGACCAACAGAAATTAAAGTTACTCATATGAGACTGGCCTGTTGGGAGCTCCAAGGTATTAAAATTTTTATTCCAGTCTACTTTGTTTATCTGAGCGTGGTTAGTCAGCATGTCACTCCTAGGGGAAGAAAGGCTGGGAACGACCCTGCCATCAACTACTGTTGTGAACCATTCTATCTGATACTGCCCCTGTAGTCTACTTAGAAGTCCCATGGATTCAAATTCTGTCACACCCACAGTTGAAGATACTTGTTCTGCAAGGAATGTTTTGCTTTCTAATTGATTTTCAGGTTTATTTGCAGTTGTCAATACTGATCTGTAAACATCAGCTTGATTTAACATTTCTCTGTTTGCAATTTTATTTTTAATTCCATTTGGTTTTGATAGCAGAGATTGACAGGAGTCCTTTTAAGATCATCCTTCTAACAGAGCATTTTGAGTCTGGTTAAGATGGTGTTTCTTACAGTTTTTATTTTTTCTGAAAGTTCACCATCAATACACAGAACATTGTGAGACTGTCTCTTCACCCAAAAGTTTTATTGGTTGATGAAAATATAAGTAAGAGAATTGTCCTGATAAGATCTCCTGGGATTGATTTCCACACACAAATCATATCTATTGTATTAAAAAACAGTCTGGGCAGTCAGAGGTTATCACATCAACTCATTTTATGAAGTATGTCTGCTGATACTCTGTATAGGTACTTCTTTAATTTGAACATCAGAAAATGTGTCCATTGGGTTTTCTGTGATCTAAATGCAAAAAGGGTCCCACTGCGGTGGTTAAAATCATCAGACAATTATCAAATTATGCTGGGAAGACCCTTGACTTCAGTAAAAACAGTAAATATTGCCCACAGTTTTCCACGGGAGGCTTGTTTGGAAGAATTTGCTTCTGTGGGAAGACAAAGCAGGATAACGACAAAGCATCACTGACAAACATCATCTGTGAATATACACTGTATATGTGGCTGGTACAGTTTAAAGATTCCTCCATTTCAATGAGTTGATTTTATAAAATGATCACAGAAAGATATGAGAGGAAGTAGGGGAAGCAATTTTCAATGTCAGCAGTGGCCTAGACATAAAACAAGAGAAATAATGATATAATGCATTGTCTCTGACCAGATGAGTTTTCTTCCATCCCTCAAGGCAGAACTGAAAATACAGGAATAGACAGTTCCCTACATCTCTGAAGATTACTCAGCACACTGGGATAATCTGATTATTAAACAGACCTGACCAGACCTCTCATATAACTTAAGAGAACAATGGAGCTTCTAGACCTTCTGGTGATGCTGGACTGTCCCTTTGGATTTCCTGGCATGGTCCATTTGTGGCTGGTTAAGCTTCCTTAGGGATTCAGTAATTATCTACCCATCAAATCACCATTTCCAACAAAAAACATTTCAAACTTGCCCTCCCATCTTGCTTGAAATTTGTGCATACAATTCTGCTCTGCTGCTGAGCTGGTTTTCTTTTTATCCTTTAGCCATACAGCCTTTCCAAAATTAGAACTTGCTCTGAAGAGAAACATGCTAATATCAGGTGCTCTGAACTCCATGCATACCTACGTGCGTACATGTGTAAAATTCAGATACACTTCATAGCAAGTAACAAACTGTGGATAGGGGAAATATTTTTTTGATAGAAGCCAAGCTTGATGAAAGGAGTGCACACTGTCGTGCCTGAAAGTATGGTATTAATAATTAAGCCATGCAATCATTACCTCAGGATATTATTTCTTAAATATCTCTTGCAAAGGCAATACGATTACATATGAATTATATCAATTTTCTACCAACAAAAAAAATTCCACAGAAATAGGAATTGAATTACACTGTCCACTTTGCTGTAAAGTTCACTGTACGTGAAGAAATTAATCAAAGCTACCACCGCCCATTTTTATGGGAACATAAAATGATGTGAACTTCCATTTTTAATAAAGATGCATAGCTCTTTTATGAAGACTGACTAATAACACTGTAATGAACTGAAATGCTACTGATACGTTAAGAATGAAAATTTTGAGGGATGTGTTTACTGAGTCTCCTGTTTCAAGTCAGGCAATACTTCCGTTTGAATCTGCCTACAGAGAAAGAAAAAATCCAAACAATAAAGTTCATGTGAAATCTGCGTACACTCATCTCCCACATAGATAAATGGCCAGCAAAATTCTTTTTATCTGGCTCCTTCCACCTAAATGATCCTTCAGACAGATGTGGTCTGTGCTCTCCAGCAATTTGAGATGTTGTCTAGACATCTCTGTGTTGCCACAAATGCCCAAGAGTGGATATTTCCAACCTAATTCAAAGGGCAATAAAGGAATTTTCTTAGGCCCCAAATTCAGGAGGACTGTGAGCAGTGACATGCCTATACATTTTCTGTGCAGGATAAAGGCTTTTAATCAGGGAGGCTGTCTCTCCTTCCCACAGAAGAATGCTAATTAATTAAAGTAATTTGATATTAATCGAATACCCAGTAAGCTAATTTATTTTGACTCTGTTCACATAGCTTTTGCTTTTAGGTTTTTTGTTTGTTTGTTTTGTTTTGTTTTGTTTTTTGTTTTGTTTTGTTTTGTTTTTAACAGTCCAAGAAATTACGCAAGTGTCTGGAATATTTGCTGAAACAGTGTTTAAACATGTAGCAGAAAGCAAGTGGGAATATTTCAATCACAGCAGAGAGTTCTCAGAATGCTGTTTATCTGGTCTGAAAGTAAGTACTGCTTTCCTTTCTTTTGGACAACTAAATTGAAACAGAGACAAAATGTGGGGTGAGGCAAATGTTTTGTGGTTGAGGTTTTTTTTTTTGTTCGTCTGAACAGTCACTAAGCCAGTTAACTTTGTTCACCAGGTGTTTTTTTCATTTCTCTCAAATGACTGTCTAAATTAGAAACTGTCAGAACTATTCTTAGTTGCTAGAATTCATCTGGAGGAAATCTTCAAAGCCTTTTATCATGGGTGGTCCTTTGCTTTGCCTCTTCTTAACCCTTGTTCTGGTTAATATTTTTTTTTAAAACAACTATGGGCAATGTTTCATAACTGTGAGAAGTAAAGAGCTAATGAATAATAGAATTGCTAGTAATAGACAAAGGTGGACTTCTTGATTATACTTACTAAATTAACTTGATCATTAGCATTTGATATGATGCTCAGAGGCATCATATGATGAGTCAGGGAATTGACTAGTTTACTTGTCTTTCCCAGCTCTGTGAATCTAAACATCAATCAAATACTAAAAAATTGCTTAGCTAGAATGGTGATTACCCACTTTATCCACTCTTTTGCACCACTCCTGCAGAGGAATAGTATTTCAGAGGTATCATCTTCTCCTTTCTTGCCCCTACCTCCAACTGCTTCATTCTAAAAATGTCCTTTCTGTGGATCCTAAGAGGGACCACATGGCTCATCCTAAGATCACTAAACTGCAGAGATGGCAACAAGAGAGAAATACAATATTCCAGCTGGATAATCACCAAGCAGTCTGATTCACTTAGTCTAATGTTCCCAGTCAGATCCTGGCAATGAAATAAACATGTAGAGGGTTGCAAACAGATTAGTGTAAATTAAAATAATAAAAAGGTCCAAGCCATGGACCTCAGGTTTGAGCTTCTCTTATCTTTTTCATGAGGAAGAATATCTGATCGAATCTTACTCTGAACCTGTCCCTTGGGGTTTTAGGCTGATTTGAAATCAAAGTGACATGGACCTGTTTGGCTGTTTCTAAAAAACTGCTTTGCAAATGCTTGTCATTTTGTCAATCCAGACCTACAGTTCATCTTCAAAACTTCACAGCGCTGGATTTTTTCTAGGCCTTAATAATGTCCCAGTCTACCCCTGGGGAAACCTCTATCTTGATCTTCTTTGTTACATTATTCCCATTATTACTTAGTTTTTAAAGGTCTGGGCTTAAGTAACTGTTCCACCAACCCAGGACCTCAACATTTTGGGATATCCCAACTACAAAAGGTTCATTTTCCCCATCAGGGAGCAACAGACCCTGTAAACAATGTTGGCAGAATTTGGGGTTTGCAATATGGAGTCAATTACTGTTATTATAATAATTATCATTTTGGGGTCTCCTGAATCAGGATTAAGGCTCTGCAGGTGCTGAACAGCATTTCTGTACAGAACCTTGGTGGCAGCTGGCACCAGCTGGAATCCCATTTCCTGCTCATCAGAGCTTCAAAATATGTCATTATATGTAGAGAAAAGACGGAGAAATGTTGTTTGTCTTTTAATTTCTCTTAAAATCGTCTGCATTTGTCAACAATGCACCATTGACAAAACTACTACTGATTTAAATAAAAACCAAGCAAATAAAATCCAACAGGCTAAAATCATGCCTTCATGTGCACAGAAGCATCTATCAGATTGGCCCATATATAAAAAGGTCTTTTTTTTCTACTGAGCTGTGAGTGAAATATTTTTAAAGGCTTGTTTTGTAAACAGGAAATCCATTATTTAAATTAATGATTTATTCCTTTAAAGCCAGGGTGGAATCTATCACTGGCATGATAAGATGCACATTGTCTTCTATCTGCATATAGCCATGTAACTGTGCAATATCTGGCAGTGCCTATGAAAAAAAAATCAATTTTGCCTGGTTTCAAGCATATCTCCTGAGTCTGAGATATGTCTCACTTGTTTTTCAAATACCACTATAAGTAATTTAATCTCTGTGTTCAAAGAAAAAACTTGTCTCTGTGTGGGTGCACACGTATATATTACCTGATTGGCATTAATTTTTATGTATTTTAAACTGGAAGATGGCTTTTCCACTCCAGTATTTCCCCCCCCCCAAGAGGAAACAATCATTAAGAGACTCCCTGATTCAAAGCTCAAGGAAGTCAATGTACAGTCTCAAACCATGGAGAATTGTTGATCACACTCCAAGGCCCAGATTCTTGAAGGGTTTTAAGGTTCAGTTTCCTCTGAAGATTTGTGAAGACCCAAAAGTCTGGGTATTAACACCGAAGGCCTGAGTTCTGCATGCATGATGAATATTTAGCTTTCAGAGAATCTGACAAAAGTCACCACCACATGCTGGCCTAGATCAATATTGTATCTGATGTAACTTTGTATTTTCTGTGCTCCTGAAAAGCTGGAGTGACATACAAGTTAGAAGATCACAGAACAGCTCAGGCTGGAAGACATTTCTGGAGATCATGTATTCCAACCCTCTGCTCATGCAGGGTCAGCTACAGGAAGCTACTCAGGGTCATGTTCCCTTGAGTTTTGAATATCTCCAAGAATGCAGACCCAACAACCTCTCTTGATAACTTGTACCAATGTTTGATCTCCCTCACAGGAAAAAAAAAATTCTTATGTTACGGTGGAATTTCCTGTGTTTCAGTTTGTCCCATTGCCTCTAGTCACACTACTACACAACACTGAGAAGAGCCTAGCTCTGTCTGCTTTAATCTCAGCACTGGGTATTTATACACATTGATAAGATCATCCTGATCCTCCTCCTCTCTGGGCTGAACAGAACCACCTGTGTCAGCCTCTACTCACATGCCAGATGCTTTGAGCCCTTAATCACCTTAATGACCCTTCACTGCACTTAAGATGTCTATATCTCTCTTTCACTGGGGAGCCCAAGACTGGGCCAAGCACTTCAGATGATGTTTTCTCATTGGTGTTCAGTAGATGCACATGGGAAGGATTACCCCCTTTATACCTGGTGGCCAAGCATTTCCTAACACATCTCAGGATGTTGTTGGCCTTCTTTACTGCAAGAGTACCTTGGTGGCTCATAGTCAGCTTGTTCACTAGGGGCCCCTGGCCCTTGTCTGCCAAGCTGCTTTCTAGATGGTCAGTCCCCAGGGTGTACAAGTGCATGGGGTTGTTCCTCCCCCAGTGCAGGACTTTGCTTTTCCCTCTGTTGAACTTCATGAATTTCCTGTTGGCTCATTTCTACAGCCTGTCAAAGCACCTCTGAATGACAGCACAGCCACTCAGTCTGTAAAACAGTTCTCCTAGTTATGTGCCATCTGTGAATTCACTGTGGGTGCACTCTATTGCATCATCTTGGTCATTAATGAGGAGGTTGCACAGTGCTGGACCCAGTATCAGTCCTGGGGCTGGCCAGTGACTGACTTCAAGACAACCTTCAAGCTGCTGATCACATCCCTTTTGAGTCCAGCACTTCAAACAGTTTTAAATTCACCTCACTGTCTCATGTATTTAACTCATATTTCACCAGGTGTTCACCAGGATCTTAAAAAGAGACAATGTCAAAAGTCTTACTAAGACAAACCACATTCACTGCTCTCCCCTCACCCACCAATCTTTCCTTCTCATCAAGGAAGGCTATCAGGATGGTCAGACACAATCTCCCTCTGATAAATCTCTGTTGACTGGCTGCTGATCACCTATCTTTCAAGTGTCTGGAAACAGTTTCCAGGATTAGTTGCTCCCTCACCTTTCCAGGGATCAAGGTAAGGCAGCCTGCTTGTAGTTGCTTGGACTCTTCTTGCCCTTCTTGAAGAGAGAAGTGCCATTTGCTCTCTTCCCATGCTGAGAAACCTCCCTTGATCACCATGACCTTTCCGAGATAATTAAGAGCAGCCTTGCAAAGACATCAGGAGACTCTTCAGTGCATCCCATGAGGGTCCATGCACTTGTGTCTGACCAATTTGTTTAAATGTTCCCTAAACTACACCAAGTAGCTCCTATGCTACACTAATCTTCCGTGTTCCAGACTTGCCAGTAAAAGACAAGGTGAAAAAGACGTTGATTGCTTTGGCCTTTTCACTGTCCTTTGTCATATGGGCCCTGTCCCACTGAGCAGCAGGTCCCTGTTCCCCCCATATCTCCCTAGCAGCTGGTGTGTCCTCTGCTACAGCAAAGCATGGCCCAGCATGCCATGGCACAGTACTTTTTCCAGCTACCCATGAATACTACTTGTGGAAATAAAAAGGACACGACAGAAGCCAGGGCTGGGCTCTGTGCTATCTTCTGCACCATAGGATTTCAAGCAGTGTGTGCAGAAGCGCACCAAGAGCTGCAGAGGCTGGCTTTGAAAGTCCAGCTGCAAATTTAAAGTGATATGAGCTCCAGCTTAATGAAACTGTATTTTCTCCTCTCTGACAGATACTTTACCTTTCCCTTTGTCTGCCCTATTGCTTGCCCTAAACTCAGCTTGCTCCTATGGGATGTATCCTCAGCCAGTCAGTCATTCCCTCAGGCAGGGTGAGCTTCTGTTGCTCCATTTTTGGCAAAATCTGCAGCACAGATTTCTAAATGTCTTGTATTTATTTTATTGCATTTTTTTTGTGTCTGTGCATGAAACCTTATGTTTGGTGGGTAAACAGTGGGAAAACATTTCTCATAAAGACATTTTATTTTTTAATAAACAGAGTAATTTTCACAAATAGTTCCTTTCTTACTCTGCTTCATAATATTCAGAGGAAATAGATGGTCTATTTCAACATCAGGGAACTGGAGGGATAAGAATAGAGACAGCAGTGTGGAAGCAATGGGTCCCTCTTCTGCCCATATGGTTCAGGTTTGCATTTTGGCTGGCACAATAATGTGATTGCTGGCAGATCGAATGTTTAGTCTCCAGAGCAAATAGCAGCCAATGAGTTGGGGTGTAATGTGCATGTGGAGATGTTCATAATATTCCACACAGGCTGAACCTACAGCAGGAGCGAATTCAGCTGCAGTGAAAACAGAGATGCTGCATGAATCCTTCTGTCAGCACAGCAATGGCATTTCCAGGCTTTTGCGTTTGGGAAGAGGAGAAATGTGCCTCTGGGGATAAAGAACGCCACCACTCTCAGATTCTCCTGTGGCAGGCATTTCTGACTTGCCACATAGAAGGTGATGTATTCTGATGAGCCTGAAAGTTACATTTCATCACTGTTTTATCACCCAATGAATCATTACAGCAGATGAATGTTAATTGTAGCTAAACAAATGGGCATGTCCTCTCTACCCCCAGACAGCTGCTACTGCTGTAAGACATTAGGCAGAGGGTGCAAAGTGCTTCTGGATGGAAGGGAAGTGCTACCCTTGCCTCTGGAGCTACGTATCTGCACTGTAATGAAATGCCAGGTGTGGAAGAGTGTTTGGATAGGAGCAATTTCCATTTGCTCTGTAGTTTGCACTGCTCTGGGGACACACACAGTGCTAAGTTTCCTGAAGTGATTGCTCACAGGTGGGAGGGTCTGCATGGGAACAGAGTTGGCTTAGTCATCCACCATTGCACTGGCGTCCCTGAGGCTGTGAGGATACCTGGTATCACTGAATAAGGTGGCACTGGAATTGCATGAGAGGCTGCTGAACCTTGGCATAGGGCAGAACAGTGTTGACAACAGTCCTTGTTTTAGGGGTTCTTTGTCCATGGAAAAGAAACTGATAGGGCAGATTAGAGTATGTTCTTCTAGCAACTGCCCCTCTTGGCTGACCAAGTGACAAATATTCTGCAGCTAAGCCACTGAGGCCACAGGATACGGTTTTCTGGCAATGGCTTGAATTCTCTTGCTACTCTTACAGGAACCAAAACAAAGTGTATAGGGGTGATCCATTTTACTTAGTTCCAGTTTCTCCTTAACAGAATATAGGTAGGCAGTAACTTGCAAAAATGACATTTCAATGCCATTCTCGATCCTCTCTCACAAGACAGTTTCTTTTCAGGAATGAAGTTGTATGGCAAAAGAGAGAGAAAATCAGATAACTGGATGGGAAGCTAAGATCTCAGACCTGTTCCTCCTGCAGGACATTTTAATATTTGTGAAGTTATGTGACTGGAACAGAAAGAAAAGAGTCAGAAAAAAAAAGAAAGTGCTAAAAGCTAGGAACAGTTGAGGGTAAAATTCAGCTACCTGAAGGTAGCTGAACAAACACCTGTAGCTGGCTTTAAAACCAGACCAAAATATAAAATATAAGGATTCATCCTGTAGGGTTGAAATAGAGCTCTGCCACTTACAGAGGCACCTTGCCAACGATGTAATTCAGATGGCAGCAAACATGTAACATACAGCATCTTATTCTCAGTATGTGGGCTTGTCTCAACAGGATTTCCCTCCTGAAATGACTTCCTAGAGATCCCAGTTATGCTCTGGGGAGCTGTTCACTGCTTTGGAGGCTTCATACCCCTGGCTCAGTTTGTCTGGCAGGTATCTCCTCGGCTCAGCTGCTGATGGCAAGTGAGAGGAGGGGAGCAAGGAGATCCTCACAGACAGTTCAAACACAGACTAAGAGGCATGTGTTGAAATGTCATCAAAGTAGCAGGAATTCATTTTATTGAGGAATACATATAATAAAGATAGAACAAAGGGACTGAAATGATGAACAGATGGGCGGGTGTTCTTCAGTGGCTCAGGAGCTGCGTGAACATGCTGGTTTATGCCCTCCCCCTCTTTCTGCCTTTTCTTTTTCCTTGGTTTGGTTTCCTTTAGTTTTGATGCATCAGGATAGGATGTGAGATGATATGCCAGTATATGTCAGAAACTTGGGGAAAATAAAACCCCTTTCTCTAACATCAAACTACTGCTATCAATAGGAACAGCAACTGTTCAGAATTTGTTTCAGAGCTGCCAAGAAGTGAACATTCATAGGAGAGAGAGAAAGGGAGAGAGAGAAGGGAAAAAATATTTTTCCCTGCTGTTTGCAAGGTGGACACAAATGCAAGCGGTAGGAGGCTGACAACTTGACACATGTCTAATAAATCTAAAGCATGGAAAAAAGTCAACAATTCACTGTACAAGAAAGCATTATTGGGATAAAAAAGTACAACACAACAAACCTCTCACTTAAAAATATGTTTATTCCCAAATCACTGAGGAACATATATATTAGAGCCTCAGTTTCTCCTCCCCTCCTGATGTTCCTTCTTCTGATTTTCTTTTTTTCAAACTGAGGCCACATTAACTCCTGTGCTGAGGAAGCTGAGGTTTGCTGCATTATAAATGAACAAGGTTCAAAAGCTGAGTCCAGTGAGCAGATGTTGGGAGCTCAGCGTGCTGGTGACAAAGGGCTAGAGTGCAAGAAGCTTCCATCGCACGTCTGTTCTTCAGTGCAGAGAAGGCAAGGTTTTAATTTGACAAGTTGCTTGGATGCAGAGAATTCACAGATCTCGATGAAAGCCAAACAGATTTGGCCACCTACTGCATGGCCACATTCAGCTAAAAGGGTAGCAGTTGTGGAAATGTCTCCTGCTCCAGCCGCCTGACACCACACACACAATAGGGAGCCTTGAGGAGGCTTGTTTACCACGGGCGGCAAATTCCTTTAAAAGGGAAGAAGAGGAGAAAAACGAAGTGAAAAAGAAAAAAATCATGCTTCTGCTATCAAAATAATTAAGTATTTTTATTTCAGGTGGCTGGTTGTTTATTTCTTAAAGCTCTTCCTCCCCTTGTTTTTTAATAGTTGGTATGTTATGAAATGCAAGAATGAAAACGAATGCCAAAACTAATGGAAATTCTTCTACAAGCCTCATGTAAACAGAAACATCAGCATTAAAGTTATGAATCTTAATTTGTGCCACTGAGCTAAAATTTGTATCTTACTGCTTTAAAGGAATATAGACATACAGCACTGTGTAGTGTCTATGTGCAATACAGAAAACTGACATGGTCTCTCCAATTTATGGGGAAATTGACATAATTTTGCAGAAAAAAAAGAGAAAAAGGAAAAGAAAAACCACTTGTGAACTGAATTTTGCATAATGGGATTAATTTGGCTGACTGTCACATCAACTGTGCTGCAGAATGCAAGTTAATCACAACATCGGTCTGATTTAAAAGAAAAACGAGAGAAAGAAAAGGCAAAAAATAAGAGAAATGTATTTTCTTCCTCTTTTCAATTATTGTTTCATTTTAAAATGCCTCTTTTTCTTTGTAGCTATAGTAGGTCTGGCAAACAAGGCTCACGTATATTTGCAATGGCCAACCTGAATGGTCTTTTTTTCCCCCTCTCCCATGTGCTATCCACAGTAAAGGGGAGAAAAAAAGTTAGTAGCTTTTACAAGCTCATGCAAAACTGCTTCCATGCCATAGCACAACTTTGTGCATTTGATCAACAGAGCCAAAGCAACTTTAAGTGTTTTGTCATATGGACCTCAGTTACTGTCTTTTCTTCTATATACCACCTTCCCTCCAAAAGCCACCCTCAGCATTGAGCTCTCCACTGAACCAGCCCTACTAAAACCCTTTTCCTGCCTCCATCCCCACTTGTGGCAGAAGCAGCCTCATTCCTCTGGCAGCTTTGCATGAGTTCAGAGACAGAAGAAAGCATAAGTCAGTTATTTTCTGGCTGATTTCTGCCTGTCTTTAGAGAGGTATGGGATGAAGGAATTAAATCAACCTTCTTACAAGCTCTCACATTGTATTCTTGGCAAAGGTACTGAAAACAGAGACAGCACATGTACATGACACATCACTTAAGTTCTCTGGTTTCTATGGTTGCAGTAGATTTTGCTTTCAGGGGGCATCCTAGGAAGGAGATAATGCTGCACAGCGCTTTGGGCACAGTGTGGTTGAAGAATTAGCTCTGGGAATTGATCGTACCATGATAGCAGTGACAGAGAACAAGGAATCGGGGCTGCTGGGATGTCAGAGCAACTTGTGCTTCCAGGGGACGGTGTCGTGTCAGCGATTCCTGAAGGCCTCCGTGCCACACCGCAGCCAGTGACTGCTCCTTCATCTCTGCCTGCCTTGCAATGAGCACACTTCTACCCAGTGCAGTGTGCTGACTAGGTTAAACAATTACACTACACTAATTGGCCTGTGTCGGTCCTGATGAGAAAGTAAACAAATACTGCAGAGAAAAGCTGAGACAAATTGTATGTAATTAAATTGATGAAAAAAAAAGTGACAATATTTTCCTCCAGGAAAAAAAAGGCAACTTGTAGCATGACAAATACCACATTCTTGCAGAATGTACCTCACCTGCTGAACTTCACACCTTTAACTTGGATGTGGCTGTGCCATGCAGGGAAGAACAGCAGTGCCATGTAGTCTGCGTTAGTGCCAAAACTACTGGGATACCTCGTGAGTCAGATGTTGCTTTGTATGCAGAGGGAAGGTTGGCTACCACCACTTGGTTATTGCACTGACCTGGCTTGTATGCATGCCTGCATGTGTGTGTGTGTGTATGTTTTGATCAGGGTGGGCTGACAGCAATACCTCAGTCCATGAACAGAAATGTTCCTTTTCCTCTTCACTCATCGGCTGTTTTGGCCAGTTCTGGGGCATGAGCCTCCCAGCACCCGAAGTTTGTGATGGCCTCTTATCATGCACCAAATTCCCTTTCTTGTGACAGCCACCACCTTCGCTGGTCCTAAAGGTGGAAATCCCTGACCCCAGAGCTGAAAGCATGAGGTTCCACATCTTGTATGAGAGAACAATTCTCTCCCTCTGTAACTAGCATCCACTTCAGTTTTTCTGTGTATCGCAGCACCTGTCAGTACACTACCCTGGCATGAAAGTCTGGGGACACACAGTTGAGTAAGTGAGAACCTTTTCATTGATCAAAAGAGAAAAAGCTGCATTAAATACCCCACAGTCTAAGGCACTGCTGCCTCCCCTCTTGCTGTCCTCCATGCTAATGGCCTCAGGGAAGCTAAAACCACAAAAAGTTACTAGTCTCATATGCCCATCAAGACAAGGTAGAAACAAGGAAGAATTACAGGGGACATGAGCCATGCCTCCATGCATCTTGATTAAAATCAAGCCTGGAAAACTTTTTTTATCACTTTGCTTTGGTGAGTTGGTGAATATAAGGACATATCCTTGATTCACCTGGGAAAAGATTATTTAAGCTTAATTACTTGGTAGGATGTTAATAAATAGGTGACCTCTATTCTGGGGGTTGTGAACATACAACATGTGAAAACCAGAAATCTGAGGCCACTAAAATGTCCTTCCTCTGAATCTCAGTGAAACTGGTGAAAAGGCACAGAGTATGTTCACTGAATACGAGATCCAGCCAGCCACAGAAGCAGCTGCAAGAGTGGTAGCTAAGCATGTAGTATACAGCTGAGCATTTCCATCCTAATCCTCTGTTTCAAGTTGCTCAGAGCTTTCCAAATGCTTTACTTATCGGGATAAAATGTTCCAGGCCTGGTTTCTGGCAAAATGGATATTTTTAATAGTTCAAGATAAAAGTGGTTCTGTTGTTCTTGAGTGGGAGAGGAGTGCAAGAATCAAGGAACGGGTTTTTTTATTTGTGATTATTTTTCCTAATAGTACATCTGCTAAGGTTTCTGAGGGACCAGTTTTGAAGACTGTCATGAGGTTGCCCTTGCTGAGAGGGCCACTAGAGACTAGAACACATTGCAGCTATTGACCAGCATGTTACAGAGAAATTTCTTTGTGATCCAGAAAGGGTTATGAGTCCTTGGAAATTATCCAGAGGACTTACACAGTTTATTCAGGAAAGCTGATCCTCCCATTCTCTCCTCACACATACACTATTTCTTCTAGTAATACTGGGAGTAAACATTTTCCCTGTTCATGATTAATTTAGCTGTACATAGATCCCAACAGAGGTTAGCAAGATGAACTAGATGACCTCTTGAGATGTCCTCTAGCCTAATTTTCCTATTGTCTAGTCTAAATGCCCATATTATTTATACCATAAGTCCCCTATAAACTTTACATCACTTGTGTAAATCTGTTTATTGAATTCCACTGATGAGCCATAGAACATAATGTTACAGAATTATGTTTGGTGTTTTCCCCTGTGCTTCTTCAGGTTGATGCCTGCTGGGCAGCCCACATTATGCAACATGTGTACATTTTGTATGTTGAAACTGCAGTAAATTCAAGGCGTGGTGTAACCCATTAATACTTACACAGCATGATAGGAAAGAAACACTATGCCCTGTGATGGTTGTGAATTGCCCTCTACATTAATGATGTGTTCACGTTGCCATACTTTGACTCTAGCCTACGAGGCAGATGGAGGAGGAACTGCAGGAATTGTTGCACCTCTTCTAGACAGAAGATATATTCTGCAGCAGAAATTGGGCAACAGTGAAGATAATCTGGTTATCCATGGTGCAGACAGGAGCACGCTAAAGTAAAGCCGCTGGCCCTGGCTCTGTAGTGCCCACAGGAGGCTCCTATAGCTATGCTGCCTCTGTGAACAACTAATAGATCAATCAAAGCAGCAATACACACATGGTTTCAAGAGTGCAGTTGTGAGGGTTTCACAGTAGTTCACACAACCCAGGTGGTAATTAGTGCTCTTCATATTTACATTCATACTGAACCTTCTCTAGTTGAAATCCTAGGAGTTTTGCACCAAATTTGACAGTGATCTTAGCAATCCACGCCAACTGAAAATGTATCATAATAGTAATATACACATATACAACATACACAGGCAAAGCAGGGGAAAAAATAAAACTAGTGGAGAACAAGATAGTAGCATGCCCATTTTAAAGATGAGTATGTGAGTCACAGAGAGATGAGAATCTAAATTCCCAAAGGCCAGCAGGTAGGTAACCAAGGAGTGAGTTCTTGCCCAAACTGGACAGAAAGTCAATAACAGGGCTTAACTTTGATCTCCTGGCTTGCAATCATCTTGTGATGCAAGTATAAAATCAAGCCTTTCCCCAGGGCTTCTCAGAAAAGGTGAGTTACTTCTGCCCCTTAGCAGACACTTGTGCAGTTCACCTGGCTGGCCATCGGAGAGCATCAGCACCTGAGCATCCTTCAGCCCATGGGATGGGGCAAGGAGGGTGCCAGGGGAGGGCTCACCCCGGATTCACTTTGTGAGAAGGTTGAGTGACTTCTGCGTGAATAACTGACTGACTTGTTGCTAGGGAACAGTTGAGAGGCATGCTTTTGATCTCCCATATGCTTACTACTAATAAATAAACAAATAACAATAATTACAACAAACCCCAAGCCTATTGTACCTCTAAGATTAATTAATGATGAAATACAGATGAAATTCTGTAAAAGAAGTCAGCAAGGTGGCTTAGATTTCATATTTTCCTGCTGTGTATGGAAATGATGGTTGAAATTAACATTTATTTTTCCTCCTTAAAATTTACTTTAGCTGGATCAGGTTAGTGGGAGGAGTGGGGGAGTATTCCCTTCACAGACAGAGGATGAGCAGCCAGACAGTAAATCTCTCCATGCCAGTTTTACTCACATCCAGTTTTTCCTGCCTAGTACAGTTAAGTTTTTCAGATACTTTACTTGCATTTCTAATTCAGTTATTCTTCTGAAATTTATTCAAAGGATTTATGCTTATGAAATTATAATATAATGCTGCCTATATGCCAATGAGCTGCAGGCAAAGAAAATAATTTTCTTCAATTTACAGTTATGAGGCTGGAAGAAAATGATGCCTTCTTATCACCTCTTTTTCTTTGTATGCCTCGGTATTTTTTTAAGTCTTCAGAAGGCAGGAGCTGATGATGAATTCTTAAGCAGATCACACTGATAATTGTATTTCAGAACTGTCAACTCTGTGAAGACTGTCCACGGAGGTGTCTCAGTTCACTTGAGCTATTTGTGTCACTGCTTCTCCAGGAACTCAGCCCTCAATAAAACCCAAATCACTGGGGATATTGTTAAGTCTTCTGAAAGGATTATTAGATCGAAGGAAAATTTATAGATGACACTTTGTAGCAATTAATCAAGAACTGTTGATGAAGTTAAGTTGGTTCTTTATTCTTGAACAGAAAAAAAAAATGCAGCCCCTGTAGAAATTGTCAAATGGCCTATTTTGCCACTCTGTTTGATTAATGGACTATTTGGAGTCCCCAAAAAGTCCTAGTACAAATAAAAAAGAATCATAAATATTGAATAAGCTCACAGCATGGTTAACCTTGACTATGTTTTGGAACATTCTTGAGAAAACTTTGCTATTCAGAAAATAAATTGCTAAGGGAATTTTAAAAATAAATAAAAAATTAGAGATTTTGGAAAATGTCACCTACCCAACCTTGTCATCCTGATTAGCCTGTCATGATAAATTAGCTACAGTTAGTTTTGCAATCAGGTCAGAAATTGCTGGTAGTACATTTTGCAAGTAGGGCTACACCTGGTCCACAAAAGGGGCACAGGATGCCAAAGAAAATACTCCTGCTCTTGGTGCTTTGTATGTCACACAATGTTAGGACTGCTAACAGGCTATTATCCTTTTGTACTGTAATTTATGGAAATGGAGCCCAAGGAATGCTGAGAGCATGGGAGTCATGGTGCCATAAGGTTGTTTCTGAAAGGTTGGTCGAAAGATGTCCAGAGATCTGTGTATATGCAAATAATAAGACTAAAGCTTCAGCTGCAGTGAACACACACACACACACACACACACACACACACACACAGAGAAAGGTTCATGCGTATTCAGGACACGCAGTTTCCATCTTTTCCTCCTGCTCCTCTGTCTATTTGCAACTCTGGCGCCCTCCTCCCCCCAGACTCCCCCCCACTGCTTGATGCAGCTGTTTAGTCCTGACAGGTCTTACCAGTCATTTTTGCTAACCTCTGATAGCATCTAGGTCAGCATGATCCCAAACTGGCTTGCTTTTGTTCTCAGTGAATAAGAAATACAATGCTATTAGTTTAGGCTGGGGTTCCACAAAGCACTTAAACTCCACCTACTTCACTCAAGAGTGCAATTCCCTTCCACTCCTTCAGCAGGGCGCTTAGGTGCCTGCTTAAAGTTTGGCATTTTAAGACATGCTTGAGCTGAATCAGGCTCTCACTAAGGAGAAATAGTGCCGCTTTACATTTTGTTTAGTTGGCCCCTTTTCCCAGCATATTTCATATGCCAGCTCACTACCCCATCAGTACCTTACTGTACAGAGCTGCACAGTAATAAGTGCTCATTAAATTTTGTTGATTCTTTGAAAGTAGCACATGAATCCAAATGGGGAAATTGTTTTTCATCTCATCACATTCCATTCAGAGCTATAAATATTACTTTTCAATCCATTTTTATCCCCATGATCGTAGGTAGCCCTCTGCCTCCCACTGAAGAACAGCACTCCAGGAACCGAGAAGGCTAGGCTAGAGGTGGCACATGGTGCTTTGGGCATCCATGCAGGGAAATCAAGGTGCTGGCTCTGATTGTTCCCTGCTGCCCTCCATATCCTTTTGGTCAGCACTGACCAAAAAGAAATGCTTCTCCTAGAAAGGTCTGTCTCAGGCAAGTGAAAACAGGAAAAGTAGAGATGCTTTGTTCCATTTTTCACACTTGCACTTTCAAACTGGCCATGCAGAATGTGGGAAAGAGTAGGGAAGCACAAAGCTCTCAAAGACTGAATATTTCTTTGGGATATACAACTGAAAATCTTTTACAAAGTACTTTCATAATTATACAGTACTACAGCCTGTGGTTAAAAAATCATGTGGGCATTACTAGCCTGAACTGAGCTAGGGTGAGACAGGAGTTTCATGGGGAAGCTGACAGAGAACTTCTATTGAGGACGGTGCAGGCCAGCCAGCAGGCAAGACTTCCCTGCACTGCTCTACTCAGCCTATACCACCTCCCTGGGCCAAACACCCTGCTTTTTCCTGTTTTCCCAGCAAGGTGCAGAGCCAAGGTCCTGACTGGCAGTGATTATTAAGGATGGAAAGGGAGTGTGACAAGAGAATGAAGCCAGGCTCTTCTCAGTGGTGCCAAGCAATCAGACAAGAGGCAATGGACAGAACTATAGGATAGTTAAGGTTGGAAGGGACCACTCGAAATCATCTAGTCCAACCTCCCTGCCAAATCAGGGTCACCTGGGGCACATTACAGACCAATGTGTCCAGGTGCATTTTGAATGTCTCCAGAGAGGGAGACTTCATGACCTCCCTGGACAGCCTGTTTCAGTGCTCTGCTACCCTCAATATGTTATTCTTCATATTGAGGTGAAAGTTCTTGTGTTTTAATTTATGACCATTGATCCTTGTCCTGTTGCTGGACAACACTGAAGAGAATTTGGCACCATTCTCTTGACACCCTCTTTGAGATATTTATATGCATTAATGAGGTCCTCTCTCAGTCTTCTGCAACCAAACAGGCCCAGCTTCCTGTTTCTCCTGAGGAGAGAGATCCTCCAGATTCCTAATCATCCTTGTGAGCCTCTGTTAGATCCTTTCCAATGGGTCTTTGTCTTTCTTGTACTGAGGAGCCCAGAACTGGACACAGTACTCCAGCTGTGGACTTACCAGGGGCGAGTTGAAGGGGAGGATCACTTCCCTCAAACTGCTGGTCACACTCTTCCCTTTGTTCCCCAGGATACCACTGGCCCTCCTGGATGCAAGGGCATACTGCTGGCTCATAGTCAACTTGTCATCTACCAATACTCCCAGGCCCTTCTCAGCAGAGCTGCTCTCTGGTAGGTCAGAAGGCAACCTGTATGGGTACTTAGAGTTATTCCTCCGCAGCTGCAGGACCCTACACTGACTGTTGTTGAACCTCATTAGGTTTCTCTCTGCTCAATTCTTCAGCTTATCAAGGTCCCACTGAATGGCAGCACAGCCTTCAGGTGTATCAGCCACTTCCCCAGTTTTGTATCATCATCAAACTTGCTGAATGTACATTCTATCCCTTTGTCCAGATCACTGATAAACAAAAAAGACTGGAGCCAGTACTGATCCCTGGGGAATGCCTCTGACTACAGGCCTTCAACTGGAATCTACTCCACTGATCATGAGCCTGTGAGTTCTGCCATTCAGCCAGTTCTTGATCCACCTCACTGTCCATTCATCTAACACACAATTCCTGAGCTCATCTATGAGGGTGTTATGGGACAGTGTCAAAAGCCTCGCTGAAGTTAATCTAGACAACATCCACTGCACTCCTCTCATTGACCCATCCTGCCATGTCATCATAGAAGGCTATCAGATTGGTCGAGCAGGATTTCTCCTTGGTGAATCCATGCTGACTACTCTTGATCACCTTCTTTTCTTCTACAAACTGAAGCACAGGAAGTTCCAACTGAACATGAGGAAGAACTTTACTGTGCAGGTGATTGTGCACTGTAACAGATTGCCAAGAGAGATGTGAAGTCTCCCTCACTGAAGATATTCAAGAACTGTCTGTACTCAATCCTGTGCATGGTGCTTCAGGGGACACTCCTTGAACAGGGAGGTTGGACAAGATGAACCACTGAGGTCCTCTTCCAACCTTACCCATTCTGTGATTCTGTGAATATTCACAGTAGTTGGCTGTTAATTCTGGTTAAATTCCAAGAGTACAAGTACTCCTCCTGAAGGAATTCCTGCTGCTGATATGCCTGTGAAAGCCACAGAGGTCCCAGGCTGAGCCACCAAGGGTTGTCGTAACAGGCTGCATAACTGCCTTTTGGGTGGAGCTCTTTCAGGGATTCCTGCTGATGTGTTTCTTACAGGATTTACAGATGTTTACTAGTTCAAGTAGATTGAGCGAATCTGATCAGACTGTTCACCTCAGTAGTTGGCATGGTCACAGCAGTGAGAGGAGACTTGTGTTCCATTTCCTGAGCAAGTTAAGTATCTGGAGAACATCTACGACCTAGAGCCTGCTCTGGAAGGTGAATAATACCTTCTGTGTCAAATGCAGGTACTAAGAGTGCTTAGATCCTGATCTGTTTGCTCCTGGAGATGCCCAAATGTAATAGCTTAGTTGTTTTCAGGCAGTAGTATCAGAGTGAGAAATTGTGAATCAAATTCTGTGCTAATGGGACTCTCAGGCTGCAGAGCAGCACCTCCGCTCTCTGTGTAACAGAGATCTAGAAAACAAAGTAATGCACAGGAAAGCATTGCAGCTAATGAGAAAGAAAGTGACTTTAAGGTATAGCGATTACAGCAGCCAGTCAAGAATAGGATGCCTGAGTTCTCCTGCTACATTTAATACAATTTATGCTAAGCAGAACAGCTTCAAAAAGGGATATCCCTATTCCAAAACACTTTTGGATCCTAAAAAAGTGTGCATTTGAATCACCTTGGAAGACCTTAATTTAAGCTTATTTCCTGCCTGCATCTCAGATAGGTGTTCAGATCACCTTTTTTTCAGGGCTGGATTACTCATATCATGTGGACCCAGACTGGGTCCCCCATGGTACATGGGAAGAATACCTTGCACGCAAGTTCCAGCACAGCTAAAACATAAACCAGGCATATAATACCTTTGCAGTACTTGGTGGTAGGTGGGTGTCCTGCAGAAAAGGTCACATATATGGAGAATTTGTTGCCTGGAAAACTTTACCACTGCTGGAAGAAAGGCAGACATCTGATATCTCCTTGGTACTTTGCTGGTGAGCAGAGGCTTGGAGATGTCTGAATTGGTGATTTTTCATTAACAATTCAAGGAGTGTTCGTGTAGTTATTGCAAGGAGTCTATCAACATGTGTACTCGTAGGAAGGCTTTTCTTTGCAGCTCTTTTGGAGAACATCACAATGCTTTGCTTTCTAAAATAAACTGTTCCTAGTGTCTTTGGCAAAGCTGGTAAAGGAATAAGATCAACCTCAGTCCACATTCCCATCTAACTTTCCCAAACAAGAATTAAAACAAAATTCCCTTTACTAAACAATAGGTAGGCGTCTTCCTTTGATGACTCTTTGTTCCCAAAAGAGAGCTCAAGTACAGGAAACATGGGGGAAGATTCAGTCACTTGAAGGATGTAGATTTCATTGTTATTGTTTGCCAGCCAAAGAACAACAATGCATAAGAAAACACATATACTAAATAAAACTAATTGCATTAAAAAGAGCACCAGGCATCCTATAAAAACTTGTCACCTAAATGAGTTTGTAACAATTTATCAGCGAATGATCTTCATGCAAAGGAGCCAAAGCAATTAGCTGGGGGTTGGTTGAGCTCTGCACTCCTTTCAAATAGCCTGTAGTAAAACAGACCCCCCCCAAAAAAAATCCTATATATCTCAAAATACTAGGCCAGTGGTTCAGCAGTTTCACCAGGGTCTGTGTTATTTTGCTATATTTTATAAAGAATGTTACATACTATTAATTTTTTTTACTTTCTTTTCTTTCAGTGCTCCTGCTATGGTTTGGCTATATGTGCCCAAGAGTAAACTCCCTGCAAAAGAATTTGCATTACCTAAAACTGAATCAGCAAATAGGTTTCACCTGAAAGTGATCAGGTTTATTCTCTAGGATAAGGCAGATTTTTATTTAGTTAGATCTTTAAATTTTGTTCATCAACAGGTAACTAAAAACCTAGTTACAATAATGAAATAACATTGACCTACACTGCCTGTTTCCTCGTCTTTTGTTTGTTTGTTTGTTGTTTTAATTTAGGCTTTCATTTAATATAACTCTGACACCACCATTTCCCAATTGATTTTGAAGATATCAAAAGAAGAGTAAATGGTAGGTATATGGTATCTTCCCTTTTAAGAGGTGTTCTAATTTTATACACTAGGATAACACCTGTGGATCAAGCCAGCTCTGAGCTTTGGACAACTGCACACTGGGAATATTGTGAACATGTGACTACAGATGTGCTTATACTTAGATTCTTTCCAAAAAAATGTATCGAAGTTATACTGGTTGCTTTGTATTTTATAGGCTGAAACTGTGTTATTCATGGGATGTGGAATATAATGTTGATTTTGTGTTTTGATTCTTCTGTAAATGCAGAGAGAGGAGAAAACAAGTGGGCTCTTGCTCTTCACAGATGGGAATATATGGTCTTTGATCTTTATGCTAGAACTAGTAATCAAATGTTGGTTTCCTGGCTTTTAATGTGTGAATGAGTTGAAAGACACTCTCAACTAGGCTAACAATCCATATGTAGTGGGTGAACAACGCTTCCTGTAGCTCATTCTTGACACATTTATGATATAAAACAAAAGTAGGAAGTTCTTTTGATCTGTGAGTTAAGGCCACCTGCATTTACAGGGACAAGGCTGGTGTATTTGGAGGTTTTGAAAAGCCATGTATGGTTGTACCCTTATCTTTGCTAGCTACAATGCTTTCTGTTAGAATAATGTTAAGATTCCCTTTGTGTGACCCTCACTATTACATCTACTCTGAGTGGAAAAAACATGGTAAAACCTTGTTAGACCTGTACTGTGTATGTTTGGGCTTAGGAAAGGACAGTGCAGCTCTTACAACCACGCAGCTGCACAAAACCCGCTTGTTTACTCTTTATCAATGAACAGCACTAAGTGCTTAAGGAAGTCAAGAGTTGTATTTTGCTTGGAATTACATGTGAAGGAGGATCCTCCTTCTTGTCATTTTATTTATCATTAACAGCCATTTTAATTTCTTCCCAGCAGCAATTACACTGATATCACCACATCTAAATCAGAAATGACACTAGTAGTTATATTATGTTGACTGGGCAGCACCCAATTTTTAAGTGGCATTCTTATCCCATCATTGTGATTATATTCCTTTCTAATAAGCAATATATGAAAAGATCTACATAATGGGAAAACATACATATTAATATATTCTATGACAAACATGTTAACTTTACATATTAATCATGGTAAATAGAAGTCATGTTTTACATTTTTCCTCTTCAGTACACTGTTCTCTTGACAGCTTGCTTTCCCTCTGGTTTTATTCTTTCCAACCCTGATGTACATTTCACTGCCTCTGGTCACCCTGTGAGTTGCAGAAGGAGAAGGCAGGTCATATCCGTCTGGTTAAAAGAAAAAAATAAAAACAATGTTACTGAAAAACTTAATATTGCTGCTCTCCTCATTCCATTCAGGTCTGCACAAAGGCACTTGGATATCTGCAATAAACATATGTGTGTGATAATGAGATTGTTGGTGGAAAGTCATCTTGAAAAGACAAGGAGCAATTAAGCTTGCTTACTTATACAAGTTAGAATGACAAGATGCCAGTGCCGGCCCTGCTCATCCATATAATAGGGTTCTCCTTCCCTGCTTAGCTGTATTGGAAGAAGCATTTCCTGTCAAACCTCTGCCATGACTCCACCATAAAGCAATCTGCCTTCCTCCCTTTTATACACCATTCATTCTCACAGTCATGTCACTGTCCTGTGATTTCAACTGAGTGCCTGTTAGCAAGCACCTGTATCAGAATAATTTAAGAATTCAATGCAAAGCCTTCATATAACTGAGTATTTATTTGTCATGGTGTACTCTCTTGTCCAATTTTAATTGAATATTTAAAGATGTCAGTAGGGAGATGTGCAGGTTGCTCACAAATGTTTAATAATGCGATGTGTGGAGTCAACAAATAAAGCACCTTCCTTTTGCTATCTTGAAGATTTAGATAGGATATCTTGGATGCTATTGACAAGGAGAGAAGTGTGGAACAATAGGAACATATGATAGTGTTAGATAACAATAGCTATCCTTATGCATCTTGAATTGAATGATGAAGCCATCAATTAGAGAAATGGCCCTCTGAGTATATATCATTGACAAGATGAATACCAGTACATTGCATTTCTGGATGGAGATCTCAGTGATCTGTAATTCAGAAAGGCAGTAAATAGTATATATATAGTCAAACTAATTGTATTATTTTAAAAATCAGAAATTTTCTGCCCTCATGTTTCTTTGGTTTTGTTTTTCTCTTCTTTTTAGATAGGAGACTCTATCAGATACTGAAAGTATCTGTACTTTATACTAATTACTTAAACAATGCTTTCTCATTTAGTATTAAGATGCCATTCTTCTTCATATTCAGAATATTTAGTGCACACTTTCAGGGCTTAAAAGAGCATGAGGAGCAGCTCAGTCTAGTTGCTGCCTGGTCTCTTAATTATTACATACAGGCATGGAGATCCATTCACACTCTGTGAACTCTGATAGAGTGCCTCTCCATAGCAAGGAGCAGACTTCGCATACACTCCCTAGGTGTCATAGCCTCTGTTTTCAACCTAAATTATTCCATGTTCTTTCTGGAATGTCTGATAGTTTCCATTACCTCTACCTCTTCCAGGTTTGTTTTTTGATAGTATTTTTTGGCATGTTAATAGTCATAAGTGTTATTATCGCAGAGAAGCAACAGAAAAAAGCTAAAGAGATAGGAGTTGCATTACAATAAATAAGGAATTCTCAGCTCTTGCAGTTTCCTGTTAATCAGTTTCAGTTCTTTTACTTACTTTTGAAAGTGAGTAAATATTCCACGGTCAGGGCCAAAATTAATCCTTGGATCTGTACACAGGTAACCAAATGTACAGCAGCAGTGTTACACAGTGAAAATGGCTCTGTAGGAGAATAAAGACAGAATATGAAGAAGGACTGTAATTAGTACAGTGCTCGACTAGCTACAAAATACAATTTAGGAAATGGAAATAAGCATTCATGACCACTATCCGTATTACTGTTTCTGGTAGAACTTTTTTTTACATGGACTCCTTTGTGTGAAATCAGCTTTATGATCTAAATGTTTAGGTCCTCTTTACATTTCTTTGCTTGTATGCAGAAGGTCATTATATTAAAGAATGGATCCTACCAGGGATGCCAGTGATTGTTGCAGTGAAGAATTTCTAGAGCCTTAGGGGGAAAACCCCAGTCACTGCCTTTCCCAGAAATAACTGAAAGGGCTAATGAAGTTTGGGGGATCTCAAAGGTATTGACAATATATGGCCTGATGCAGGCAAGAAAAACCTCAGGTCTTTCAGAAAAACAGCAGGTAAAAAAAATTTCTGTAGCCTTCCCCCTTCCAAATCTAATAAAATGAAATTACTTAAAGGCCAATAAGCTTATTGGGTGCACTTTGCCTTGGAAATAGTGTTGTATTATCACCCGAAACATAAATAATGCAGTCAAAGAAAACGGTTTATATCTTCTTAATGAGCTATTGTTAAGGCACCCTTCGATCTTATCTCCTTTCATAGCCTGATGCAAAGAGTAGCATCCAGCGGTCGCAAGTGTATTTTGAGTGCTGCTAGAAAAGTACAAATGAGAAAACAGACTTAATTACACTGCTTACTGCATCTAGAGGTCCATGTGGTTTGACCGGCTGTGTTAGGACACCCTGTAATTTGGAGGAATTCTCTGTGCGTTGGCACCATAAATGTACTGCTGTCCAAAAGATGGTTAATAATCTAAAGTTGGCTGTTAACATTGCTGGAGCTGGTGTCTATAATTTCAACAAGTGACCTGAATGACTCTGCAATGAAAGACTGAAATGTCACTCTCCTCCTTTACTTTGTTTGCCTTGAGCAAAGACTGCTCCAGATTGTGTACATCCACCGAGGTCCAAATGATGAAAGGGCAATGTGTAAGCATAGATTCATGGCTCTGCTAAACCTCCTGGTTCCAGAAGAATAGTAGGGAACATGGGGAGGAGGGCACAGGACAAAAATAAGACAATCTCTTCCAGAGCAGTTTCCACCATAGCTATCTTTTCCCATGTTTGAGCATGTAAAAGTGAGCCTGGCTATAGAGACCTGACTCTCCCATGCTCTCTAGCTGCCAGCCACAAGTAAATCAGACCTCATACCTGTAGCTAAACGCAAACCAAATAGTTTCCATTATCCAAGTATTTATTTTGCACCTGCTGCTGTGACATCTATGTAACAACAGTTATGTATGACAAAAGGTAGTCTGGCCTGACTGAGAATTTCACTGTTTCTTTTCATTATGCTGAGTGAGTGAGCAAGCAGATGACTTGTATTCTTTGTATGAGGTAGAACTGTAGAATCATGTAGGTTGGAAAAGACCTTTACGATCATCAAAGTGTCACAGACCATCCAGCTGAGACACATCTGGAGTGGCAAGTGCAAAGACCTTTGCTGTCAGGAATCTTACACCCTTGTTTCTGTTGTGCTTTGTTGGTACAGCTCAGGAGCAGTAAAGGAGTAAAATACTATCAGTAAATTTCAGAAAGTTCAGTATTTGTATTTCATTTGGAAACCTATGACATTTTGGGCATATTTTCACTGGACAACCTGAGCAAGGCTGATTGAAGATCAGTCTCTGCATTAATATATACAAGGTATGGAGAGCTGGTGCACTTCAGAGCAAAGCCAGACTGCCAGGCACAGAACCAGGGCAACCCTGGAACAAACAGTGGGACTGAGTGTTAGGGTTGATGGTTTATTTTTAAATACAGTGTTGAAAAAAGAGATTAATTCACTCACAACATTCTGAAACTATATTTTCTTGGAGTGCGAATACACGTGTTTTCAGACCTTTGTGCATGTTGCCTGATGTACAGGTATCAGAACTGGGGGTTGTTCAACCTTTCAACTTACTGTGTGGCAGATAGGAAAGCACTGGAACAGTACCATTCTCTGTATTCCCTCTGGTACAGTATGGCTAGTTTTAAAGGACCAAGAAACTTTTCCATCATTTGGATAAGAATATGTATCAATTGTACTCTGACAAAATTATGCTGGGAAGCTCCAACAAAATCTAAGCCTGAATGACCATGTGCGTTCCCCACCAGCCATCACGAAGCCACTATTAACATTTTGTTTTTACTGAAAACGTTAAGAGGTACTGCTGTGATTCATGTATGACTGGTAAAGTTCTGACTCTATTTCTGGAAGCAATCATCTTCCCACCCGCATTTGTCTCTAATTAGTTGAAAATGTGATATAATGTCAGGAAGGTGGAAGAAAATAATCTAGAAAGCAAGGACACTGGCCTTAGTGCTCACTGCAGTGTATTTGAGACCAACTTCTGTTAGATTTAGGACTGTACCTGATTTACATGGGGGGAAAAAAAGCCTGTTGCTACTTGTTGAGCTCATCTGAAGTGAAGTACAAACTTTGGCTTCCATCCAGTCACCCAAACACTCCACTATCAACATCCTTTTTTGCCCCTACTAGGTACAACCCTTGTCTCTACAGCATCTTTATCCACAGCCTGCCACTCACCTTTTAGGAATCTGGTTCATATCATGTGAACCACTGCAGAACCGTTTTGTACTGCTACAACTTTGCTGGAAAGGAAGACTATTTATCTCTTTGCTCTTCACACTATGATGTGTATTATATGACTGCTGAATATGTCAGCTTTTCACAAACAAGAGAGAAAGAAATGGAACAGAAGTTGCCTCATCACATTAAATTGTACCATCAACAGAATGAAAGACACTGAAAATTAAATCATGTAGGTGGAAAGAGTCCTTGGTGGGTTCTATGTAGCTAGAAAATATCTCATACATTTAAAACAAAAATTATATCAGCTTCTGTGGTAAAATGGAAACGGGATATATTTGCCATAAATCTACTCAAATTTTGTTGCAGAGCCTATAGGCAAAACTGTGTGCTTTGTTAGGTTTACATGTTTCAAAACAAGGATACTTGACTCACCCACCCTGAAAGGGGAGAGGAAAGCCTGAAACACTCTCAGCAGCCTTCCCCTCTATGATTATTTCACCTCTTGTTTTTACTGTGAGTAGAGGAAGACAGAGAGAAAGAAGGAGAAGGAAATGGAAATATATATCAAGTAAGTCAGGCTTGTGACTTCCAGGAGTGAGGGGAAGAGCTGGTTTTTTTTAAACTAGGATGGACAATAAGCTGTCCTTCACAGTCCAATTCATTTAGAGAAGACTAATACCTGAGAACTGGAGGGTCGCCTTTTTAGCACTTTCTCCGGAGCAAGGCTTGCTTTGCTGCCCACCCAACATCAGAAATTGCAAAGCTGCTGCCATTGCCACCATAGCTCTTACAACATCGTTGACTGTGAACACACTGAATTTCCCAAGACTTTGGGAGTTATCAGGAGGCCGTGGGAAATTTCACTACAACTTGAGGTTCAGCAGGTCTATGTTAGAACTGTTTTTTCCAGTTGAATGAACACACATGCAGAAACAAGAGCCAGGTTCTCCACAGAGACTGCTTTTACACTGTTTCAAGAGAGTTACTGTTGTTCATTTATATTCCCAGGAGAGGAAACTGACTCAATATCTCATTTGTAGGCACTTGTGATAGTAGATTGAGGTTTCCCATCTCAGTAAGAAGTCAAATGATCCAGTAACTGACTCTGCATCTCGATTGCTGAGGATTTAGTAAAATAATGATTTTATCCACTTTTATTTGGCTACTCTTGCCACATCCTACGCAGGGAGGAAAGGTACATTATGCTTGTATGCAGGGGTTATTTTGAAAGTAACACAACCTAAGGAAAACCCCTCATTGGGGTTTCAATGAGGGATTACACATAGTGACAAAGGGCAAATAAGCCAGGTGTTATTCTTGTTTAACATTATGAAATGGCTTTCAAAACTCTGGATGGAAATAAAACTTTCCATTAGGCTGCCAGCAACAGTCATGCCAATAATGCTGTGCCAATATGAATGAAGCTGGGGTGTTTTTCTTTGTAGCAATCAAACATGCCACACAATATATTTCTGTGGAGTTCTCTTTCTTGAGTGGTTGAAATCACTTGGCTGGCGGCCTTGTGCCTCCCAGCTCACCTGAGGCATGCTGTAATCAGCCAGAACTGCACTGCATGTCATGTCTTACTGCTTCCAGAAAATATACAAATTTCCTTTCCTTCTATTCCCTTTGTGAATGAGTCCCTTAGGGGTATGGTTTTAAGACAGCACACAAGAAGCCTATGCACAGATCCTCGTAACACATAATGAGATTTGTGTGCCTGCCTACTTTCTCTGAAAATGAACTCTAGAACAGCAGAAGTGACTTGGTCTGGCACTCACTTGGTCTTTTTGACCTCCCTCCCTCTTGTGACAGAAGAGAAAGACTTCCCCCTCCTCTTACAGAAAGCCTGGAAGGTAGATTTTTATGATGTGCTGTCTGGTCTTGCAGTAAACAGAGACATTTCTTGAGGTTTTTAGAGTCATCAGCTCCAGTGCTGAAAAAAGATAGTTGTTCGACACTTCATGGGATAAACTTGTCTCAAGAGTACAGGTGCAATGAGTCTACCTGTCCTACGACAAAAGTCTTGAATGCAGCATTTTTGCTTCAAAATGACATCAGAAAACACTTGAAGTCCAGGAGAGCTAACTGCTTATAACAAGTAAAAAAGTCTCAAGTGCAGAATAGGTGCCAAGAGCTCATCCTCTTTCTAAACCTTTATTTGTTATTACAGCACAGTGCAAGGTTCAGTGAAGTTTCCCAGTGAAAACCCCCCTACGCAGACTCATGTAAGCTTCTTGTACATAGCCCGTTTGTAATGCTTTTTTGGAAGACCAAAAAAAAAAAAAAAAGCCAGAGAGAGAACATGCCAAGCCACCACCAAAATCTCTGGGCTATTATGGATTGGGGGAAGGTTTCTTGCAGTCTGTCAGGATCCATGCTGAGTGCCTGGGGAGCTGAAAACTGCGCTTGTCCTCTGATAAGGGCTTTACATGAAGCAGGCTCTGCTGGAGGTACAGCAACTTACAATTCGTGTTGAACCAGCACTGCCAAAAACACCCTTATAACCAGCACCAAATGAAGTGATATCAAAAATCCTCCTGCCCTATAATGTAAGTAAAGAATGTGAGTTTAAAGGGGAGAAATATACATTGGAAATTGTAACTGAGATCAGGGTACTGTGTGCCTAGGCCATGTACACAGAATTCTGTTGTCTCTCACTGACAATTAGCAGGATGTACCTCACAATTTCTTGGGGTTGGCCTTGGGCCTGGTCTAGAGGTACTTCTGTACTACTAAAACACAGCAAGTGCAGTGTTTACCCTGCTGATGTTACCATTTCATCTAGTCTAATAAGATCCAGCTTTTATTTATGTGTATATCCATGCTTGTGAGAGGCAGGAAGAATGCACCAGCTGGGGAGGAAAAAGGAAAAAATAAGAATATTCCCCAGTACCTACACAAGGAGTTAATGCAACGGGCAATATATGAAGGGGTTAAAACACTACACAGGTACAGATCCTGTGGCAATTACAAATGTTATTGAAATAAAAACCAGAAACAGGAAGCCAAAAAACAGGTCCCTAAGGCAGGCATCTGTCTTAAATGATATCATTTGTCAAGTTTCCAGCATTTTGTGGTTGTGAACACAAAAAGAAGTTCTGTGTTACACTAAGGACATTACATACTCATTAGTTGGAATGTTCCTGAAGTACATAATACAGGATTTTCATTTAATAAGAAGCAGCTACTTGCAACTGCGCTGCACATAAAATAAATTCTGGGCATGCTAATTGCCATTCGAGGATGTTCTACCTAATTTTTGACAGGTTTTTCTTACCTCCCCCCTTAGACTACACTGTAAAAATTGTAAGCAGAATGTATTACTAAAGTTTTAAAATATTTTGAGAATATTTTCTTATTTATGAAATCTGGATTGCTGCAATTATGAACAATGAAGACTTTAATGTAGATATTAGGAAAAAGAGAAAAACCCCCTAGGATTATTGTAGCAAGAAGTGGAGTAGTAAGAAAGCAAAATACATACACATGCATGTCTCTTGGTACAGTAAGTCTTCAAGTCACCACCTCACCTCTCGAAGAACAAACTTAGCTTTAATTAATTGGTATAGTTCCTCTATCTGAACACTATTAGTGCATTAGTTTTAACTAATATGTAAGCTTCCCCCTCGCTGCCCTGCCAGTGACCTTAAGCTTCACATGGTAGGAAAGCCACTTGCTGTAGAATAGAATAGTAATTTATCCACCATGATTGTTCAGCCCTGGCTCCTCTGTAGAACAGCAACTGACAATTGTGCTGCATTATGGATGGTACATTTGTGGTGTGTACAATAGCGTGTAGAGCATCAAACTCACTTCCCTGAACACTGCAAGCAAGGTTTGAAAGTGATTGTAGAAAGAAGCGATCACTTGCTGAGTGCTGAGTGACATCGTTCCATTTCCAAATTTTTCCCCCCTCCAAATAACTTCCCTCATTTTTTTTCTCAAAAGATCAGTATTGTTTTCTCAGCTTAAGGAAGAGTAGTATGTAGTTTTCTATTCAAAAAAGTATGTAATCATAATAATGATGATTTAAAAAAGCGTTACTTTGCTTTTATTTTACCTGGGATTTCCCTGCTTCTTTCCACATTTTAGGATTTAGCATATTCCGTCAAAACACAATAAATTTCTATTCTGTAGCTTAAGGGATCCATCAGTTAAAATGTTAGTCTTTCATCTTTATTACCCTCCCATTAAAATGAAAGAAACCGGGACACACTTCAGTTTAGAAGAAGCAATTTAGTTGGTAATGTCCTTACTACTCAAGTCTTTACAAAGAGAGAAAGTGCATTATTGCTTATATTTCACACATCTATCTGCATAAGAAGCAACTAAAGCTTTCAGACACATATGATATTAAATTTAATAATATCCTTTGATTAGATTATTTTATTTCAACATTTTTCCATTACCAGTCATTTCCCGTACACATTTACATTCATAAAACCTGAAGGTTTTTCTTTGTTTGTATGTGTTTATATGTATTCATAAAGCAAGGAAAAGATTTTCTGTTTTGCTACAGCTGTTAGATTTGAACAGAACAGATTAATAACTAGCCACCACGTAGGACTAGGTTTTCTTGTACACTGCACCAGTAACCCTTTGCTATAATGAGGACACAAAGAGGCTCATATCAGACTGCTCCTCTTCTTCATAACTCAAAAGCATCACAGTGGCAATAGCCTCTAGTGCTATTTGTCTTTAGTGCAGTTGTGACACTTCGGCATGATCCATAATTTGGCAGCTATTTACCGTGACATTTCCCTTCAGTGCAGCCATAACATTCAGTGAAGCCATTATTTGGTTCCATTTACCATATAAATTGTATTGTCGTGCATGCATGCTAGCAGCTACATTAGGTACCTGAAAATGAGTAAATCTTGTAAAATAGATACTAACAGCTATTCAGCAGAGAAATTTCTTTACTCCTCAGACAGAAGTAGGTATATAATATCTGCAAACACTACTGCAAACTTTTTCTTCAGAGACTGTAATTATTTGTACGCACATGACACAACATTCATTCCTATACACTTACTAAATATATACGTTACCTGTATATATACGTATACACACACACAGGCACACGTACAAACACACAGCTATTGCTTGGGAGAAACCTAACTTAATTCAAAAAGGTATTAGGAGATTCCAGCATAGCAGTTAAGTAGGAAGCGTATCTGTAAAACGTGCTGAGGGTTGCAGGCCAGGAGCAAGCGCGTACTTGTGTGTCCATGTGCGCGTGCGTATGCACACATGTGACAGACTCAGGAAAAAAGCCAGCTCTTCATCTAGTTCTTTGTTGTTTTTCCATGGAAGCATATGTGTGTAGGGAAGGGAAATTCAGTTATTAGCCTCAGCAAACAATGCCAGATTCCTCTGTAGCAAATTCATTTAGAAAGGTAAAATTAGGATGTAGTGCTAGCAACCACATCTCAATGAGCTGCTATTATTAATAGTATTATTATTTAAATCCCTGCTCTCTACATATAGTATACTTAGTACTTCCAAGGCAAATGTATTATTATTTTTAATCATTTAAGTCCCCACTGTGCACACAGCTTTTAATACACCTTTTTTGCAAGCATATTAAGTGTATTGTTATTAATCCCTTGCTGTGACTCTACAGTATTTCTTTCCCTTGTATGTTCAATGTCCTATCATCATTTAAACCCCTCAGTGTGTGCATGCCATATACATTTTCCTAGCCATCTAATATTTAAACATTATTTAAATCCATCATAGCTTACTTATTCAAAGTCTGCCATGCTCCCATAACTGTAAGTTTGCAGAATATACTTTTAAATAAAGAGAAGTTGCTTTTTTTCTTTCCTCCCTGCAAACCAAAGTTTATTAAGAAACTCATCAGAAAAGCTTTATCTGCATGTTTCAGAAATACTTTTCACCCTCTCTCTATCGATAATGCTCTCTCTCAGCAATAGAAAGGACAGAAATTGTATCTTTAAAACCAAAAATTACTTCTTCATTTCAGATTTATTCATGGAAGATCAATCACATTTATCCTGAGTTATCCCTTCAGCTTAACACAGGCATTTGATGAAAAGGACCAGCCCAGTGACCATAGCCTAATCCAAACACCAAAACAGCTATGAAATGTGTACACTGGCCATACAAGCTCTTCATATAACAAATATAAACCTTTCATTAACACTGTGATCAGTATGAAAGTGCTAAACAGTAATCCTGAAGCCAAAATTAAAACTGACTCCGTGTCCTATCTGAATATATATGTGTGAAACTTCCAAAGGTTCCTCTCTTCCCTCACTTTGATCAGTGAAGGAGCCTGGGACAGTTGCATTACACAATGTTATACATGAAGTAACATATTAAAAGAAAGTAGAATGTTGTATGCCCAAAGTATGTTGTATGCCATTACAAGAATGTTCTTATGACAAAACCACATGGAATTTACTGCCTCAGGAACACCAGATCTACTGAACTGACAGCAATCAACACATCGGAAAATTGGGATGGATTTTGGCATTTGACTGCAACTCCTCCGTACGTATAACAGATGTAACCAACTTTATTCTTTTTATTTTGCTATAGTACATCCCAAGCAACATTTCTTTTAAGATGCATTTATATACTGAGGACATTGCCTTGTCTCTGACAAAAGACACCATGTGCCTCAGAATAAAATAGAACTTCACATGCTCTGATCTTATATGCTACTTGAGTGTTTGCATCTTTCTAGGATCCAGCTGGAAGGCCAATAATTATCCAAACACAAACACAGCACAGTATTTGTAATATTAGAGATGAAAGTAGAAGCATGTTTCTAACAGCAGATCTTAGTGAAAACAAAAATCTTAGTGGTTTGATGCTTACCCTGACTAAAAGAGAAATGGTATCAAACGCTCAAGCTATTCTGCCATTCCCCAAAAGCCACCGAAGTCAGCCTAAACCTAATGGTCAGGCATAGTCCCAGAAAGGGACAATTCTCCATTGTACACAATTCTTTATGATGCTAACGACACATGCACTAAAAAAATCCAGTAAGAATGCACTAAATCAAAATTGGAAATTATTTTTCTACTGTCTGTACTGCTCAATAAAAGTTTTCCTATGTTACTTTTAAAAATTTGTGCACAGTCAGTCCTGAGTAACGTCCTAAAATTAAGTTCACCCTGGATTTTTTCCTTCAAGCCCTATACATTATTGGTCTATCACTATGTTTATTATGAGGTGTATGATCTTAGGAAATTTCCATCTCTCCAACTGCATACAAATGAATGTAATTTCAAAAGATGTGGCAAAATTGGCCTTTAATATTTTAAATGTTTGCTATGGAAAAAAGAGATGTGGAGCAAGCAGTTTCAAGTATTTTATTGTTCTGGAAAATATTACGCTTCAAGCTGGAATTCCCACTGTATGCACCATTAATAATATCTATTAAGTGAGGAAGAATTTTCAAAATTTTACAAAACCTTTTAACTGCACCCACGAAATAGTCTATGGCTGAGCATTGGTACATGTACCAAGTACTGTGACTGTAGGTTTAAAATGGTCTTGCTATTTGTAAAAGGGTTTCTGCAGAAGCAATATTTGGTAAAAGTAGAAGTAGCAGCCTGCTTATGTGAAGTCACTTCAAGAACGAGCAGTCAAAGAACTCTGCAAAACAGAGCATATCTACAAAAGAGCTAGTCAGCAAGAAATATATGAATATGAATAAATGCCAGGATATTTAAATAGCTTGTACAACTTTATTTAATCTTCAAAAAATTTACAGGACCTGAACACACATGAACATGGCTCAAAATCCCACTCCAACAATCTTGCAATACTGACTGATGGAGAGAGCAGACAGTAAACAGTAGCAGTAGAAACTGAAAGGGCAAGAAAATGAGACTATGTTGCAACTTGTACTTGAAGATTTAAAAGAAAATTGCACAATTGTTTACAGTTACAAAAGACATGATTGGGAAAAAAAGTCAAGTTGCTTAATATTACTGACATGTCAGCATTGGTGGATAAATTTCCCTGTGTAACCAGTCAAGGAATATTACTATGATCCATGATGCAACTAAATTATGATTATCATGTTTATGACAAAAAATCAAGAGCGTTTTTTCCCCCAGACACTTCAAGAGATTAACAGAGCAATCCAAAGATACAACTTTTTATTTAGTCTTGTTCTAACAATTTTATTTTTAAATCAGGGAATCAAAATTGGCAAAAGATTTTTTTTTCTGAGCTGAAGTAAAGACTTATCAAATCAGTCTGTCAGACTAAATCTGCCTCTGCATCAAAAGTTATTCTGTCAAGAACAATGGTTTTGTCTCACACTAACCTAAATGACAGAATCAAACACAGGCCCATTAAGTCCGTGCTACAGCCACTTCTAAGAAAAAAAACCAAAAAACCCTAAACCCACCCTTTTTTTATTAACACCTTAGTGCTGGTTTTTAATATAATATCCATTACTAAGTTTAAAAAAAAAATTGTTTCTAGTAAATCTGGGTCATAAAGTGCCCATTTTCTCTCTTCTGATTTATATCATTGTTCTGTTTTTACAGCTTACTGTTGACAGAGTGAGGTAATTCAACTACAATTTTTCCAATGTTTTTTCCCATGTACATGTAATCTACAGCACGGAATACAGACTCCAAGCCAGTGAACTTGCCCTCCGAAGACATGTCTCCAAAGTCCACCTCACAAACCAGGTCTCCTCTTTCATACATCTCGAGCAAATGCTTGAGAGCCATTTTGTATTCAGAAAGGTAATGGTTCAAGAAGAAACCCCGGATGCTGGCAGACTTCTTCAACAGTTTTGCTGGCAATAACTCTGCTTTAATGGGCTGGAGGCCAGTGGGGTTTTGGTAGCCAGTGATAAACCCAATAACTATCAGACGCCCTTTGACAGCCAAGGAATTGAGAGCCAAGTCAAACATCTTTCCCCCAACGGATTCATACACCACATCCACACCTTCGGGGTAGTCCTTCCTAAGCACAGATTCGACATTTTCAGTTTTATAGTTGATCGTACGGTCACAGCCAATGGATTTCAGAAAACCACCCTTTTCATCACTAGAACAGGTTCCAATTACATGGCATTTTGCCTTCTTTGCAAGCTGCACAGCGAACTGGCCCGTTCCTCCAGCCGCTGCTGTCACCAGCACCTTCTTGCCTTCAGACAGGTCTCCAAGCTCTTTCAAACTGATGTATGCAGTAGCGCCACTTACCATTAAAGTAAGAAACTCAGGTTTCACTGAGGGTAGAGGAACTGCATGTCTGGCAGGCACAACTGTGTATTCAGCAAAGGAACCTGCTTTCACGTAGGCCACAGCTTGACCCACTGTATAATCTGCACTAGCACTGAGTCCTAACGCTACTACATCACCGACACCTTCAAAACCTATATCAAATGGAGGTTTAACTGATGCGTCATATCGACCAGCTGAGTAGTTTATGTCAGATGCATTAATGCCGACAAATCTAGAAGAAAACAAAAATTGTATTAACGAGATTTACTCCTTATCAAGTTTTCATGCTATGAGAAACCTTCAATTTAAATTTGTGGGATAAATACAAGATTTATTGTGATTATTGGTATATTTCAACAATGAGTACACTCCAGAGACTACTTTCATCAGACTTCCATAGTTTGCATTCTGTTACTCTAGAATTACAGACAAATTTTCCAAACAAAAAAAAAATACAAAAAGCCCCACACCCCAAATCCAAACAAACAAACCCCTTATATTTTCCTTAGGTCCATTTGACCAAGCTAAGCAAGCTAAAAATAATTCTGTAAAAGATTAAAGTATGAAAATTAATTGACCACTTTAGAGAAGATGTGAAAGCACTGAAGAATAAAACATGCAGAGCAGTAAATATGTGGATTCTGGCAACAAATTTACATTTTTGAATATAATAATACTGTTAATGACTAATGATCATATTAACTATCGATGTCATTTGCAAGGTCATGTTACTGTAGGCAAGTACTTTTTAATTGATGGAGTCACTACAGCAAATTTGCCTTTTGATGTAGCTAATGTCAACGTTAAAATATTTTTCTTTATATAAATTACTTGCAACACATCAAAACAACCTTGCACAGAAGGATTAAAATTTAAAAACTGAATATCAAGTCCTACTGACCTCTAACAGGTGAAAATGGATGGCATTTTGTTTTGTTTTGTTTTTTTTTAGGGAAAGATTGAGATATTCTCACAACTTGATTAAGCACTAGGAGTTAATGCATAAAACAAAGTTATGATCTAGCTTAAATGCAAAGAATATTTAAGTTTGGGGTTCTTAAAGTAACAATATCGTTACATAGGCAAGAGAAGAGAGATTAGGGAAGGTTCTGTTAAATGGAAAATGTTAAAAAGAAGCACATACAACAATTCCAGGACTGTTACTACATGTGGATGTGACAACTCAAAAGGTGTACCTGACATCACGTAAGAGCTGCAGAAGTAGGCAAACAGTGCACTTTTAATTGTTGCAGTTAGCAACAAGCTCAAACCGTATGTGTGTGTAGTTTTAAATAGCTTGCACACAGAGCGAGGAGAACTAAACCCGCTTTGCTCCTTTTGATTTCCTTCATTCTTTACAGCATGGGGAGCTTCAAACTTTCACCAACGTTATATATAAAAAGACATATACGCGTAAACATATCCATGCATAAAATAGGTGAAAGTGACTGTTGCTCTTAATTCACTGCTCTGCGGCAACAAAAACTGCTTATGCCTTGCTTGCAGATACAAAAAAACTCTTCAATTATCCCGCTTTAAGGTGACTCCCATACCAGATTGCTAAAAGGTGTATAAAAATTGGTTACGGAGTTGCAGCTTCCGAGGCAAATCGTGTCCTTCGGGCGAGAGGCAGAAGGCTTGGAGCACCGAGGCGAGACGGGCCGGCGCTGCCCCGGCCTCCTGCCGCCCTCACACCTCCGCCTCTGCGGAGGGGACCGCAGGGTGAGGGTGCTCGCCCCATCCCCTGCCTCATCGCTTCGCCCAGGCGGGGCTCTGGGTAACTGCGAGGCCGCCCCAGGGCGCTCAGTGCCTCCGGCCCCGACCCGCAAGGCAGGTCCTGGCTCCCCGCTGGGCTCAGCCTCCCTCCTCACGCTGCCGGCGCGGCTGCCTTGGCGGGGTGGGGAGCAGCCGAGCCCTCGGCCGGGGCAGCGCACCCCAGGGAAGGGCAGGCAGCGCACGGCTAAGAGGAACAAGCCCTCGTCTCTCCAGCAGCTTCTCCTCCCCGGCGCTGCGCGCAGCGGGGAGACCACAAAGGCAGGTAGAACAGCCCTCCGAGGACAAAAACTTTGCGTGCGGTGAAGGGGCAAGTCGTGCAGGGGACCGGGCGCCTGGCGAGCAGGGCTCCAACGCACGCACCGCTGCTTTTGTTCGGCAGCTGGAGAGGAGAGGAACCCCTCTCCGCCCGGGCCGCACCGCACGCAACTTGGTGCTGCCCGGCCGCGCCGGCGAGGGATGCGGGGCTCCCCGCGGGGCTGGAGCGGCCGGGCGGGGGATGCGGGCGCCCGGGGAGAGGGGCGGCCCTGCCCACCGCTGCCCGCTCTGGCAGGGGCTGGGGCGGACAAAGCCGTGTGCGCTGCCCCGCTGCGCCGGGGGCTCGTCCCCGCCGCCCGCCCCCTGCAAACACACGCGTGCATGCACACACACACGCACACACACGCGTGCACACGCACCCGCGCCCCCCCCCCGTCTCTGCAAGGCTGCTGGGCCACAGGAAAATGAACCTCCCTGGGCTCCTGGGTTCATCATTATTAATCAACACACCCTGCCGTCCAGCCCTCCCTCCTAATTTTTTTAAACCTCCTTTTTATTGTGTGCAAACTCAAAACTCCTGTTCCGATTGTACCGGTTTGTTTGTGGGGGCTCTTTCTCTAGTTTATTGGTTTGGGTTTTTTTACAAGATTGTTCAGTCTCTTGGATTCCTTGCACATTAAAACGATCATAAGCATGGCCCGGATTAAAACAGTGTCTAATTTGCCTTGTCATTTCAGCTGACAGAAGTGTGGTGGGTAAGGATGTTCCTGCTGTTTCTTAGATTATTTTGCTTTTAAAAGTAGGAAAAAGCACGAATTACAACTTGAAGATCAGTTTACTAACTTCTGAGACTGAGGAAAGGAAAGAGCACAGAAGTAATGATTACTTGGGGTGCTGATGGCTTTTAAGATCCCTTCCAGATCTTTTATATTTCATTGATTTACTTTATAACTTTAAATCTATTCTTCAGTTTATAAGTTTCTAATTGAGGTTTGCTCCTTACATTTCAAGATGCAAATCTGAAGGGGTGAAAAAAGCTTGAGATTGGCTTTTCTCAAAATAATTACGCACATTGAGTCACCCGTTTTATTTAAACTCAACAGTGTTGAACCCCCTCTTACAGAAAACAGGAGGACACTGCCGAGGGCAAGAAATGCTGCTTTTTGTACCACAACAAAGCATGAGACACTGAAAACCAGCACCACAGCCTTAAGCACAGACAAAACAAAGTCATCCAAACCAGTACCATGCAAGAAAAACATTATTTAAACCAAACACTCAGCAGGAATAGTCCTCCACTTTCCCCACTGCGATCCACTACTCCCCTGCTTCAAAAAAACTTTCCCAACCCTTCTTACTCCCTTTCCTATAAACTTTGTTCCCATCTTCCAGCCCAACAGTAAATCCTTACAGGTATTTTGGAAATGAAATATGTCACTTCCTCAATAAAATCTCGAAAATCTCCCAACATCTTTAAGAAAGACCAAATCTTCACAGCCTTTGGGTCCTTCTTCTGGAATAAAACAGAGAACTCTTGCTTCCTCACCTGCCCTTCCCCCCCCTCCCCCCAAACACAGGACAAACGGACATATGAAACTTAAATGGCTTCATTAATAATAATTGTCACCTTTTCCCTACCTCTTCTACACAGAATCCAAGTTTAAAAAAATTGCTTAAAATGATTTCTAGTTTTGAAGGATTTTTGAATAAAAGATGGGTTATTTTTTTCTAGATAAAAAAGTAGAAATAAGGGTTGCTGGCACAGTCCTCCGAAGAGGAAAGTTCCCCCTAACCGCCTCTTATTTTAAAATATCTATCTATGCACAGATTTTAATTTCCCATTCCCATAAATCCCAAACCAGATTTTATTGTGGTGAATGAGGATTGTTTTGCATGAAAAGCTCAAAGTAATTAATACTATTCATGGGCATGACTGGGACTAAAATGAACAAATCTGCAAATGTCCTCTTAGAACTCAAGTCCTTTATTTTTTGTTTTTAATTGTATGCTTCTACCTATTAGAAAATGTATAGTTGCATTCAGGGCTTGGGGGTTTTGTTAGGTTTTTTTGTTGTTGTTAATGAAATAGTCAGGGACTCATCCTTTTGGGATGGGATAATGCTTCCACGGAATGACTGGAGAGGTGAAAACATTCAGACCTTGCTTCCTGCTGCAGCTTGCATATCACTAATGTTTTACAGTAATGTGATCCAGTGTCTTCGCTGATACTGTCCAGAAAATAACAGTAAATAAAGAAGAAATTACACAAAAAAATAAAAAATGTAAGAGCTCTAAATCTAGACTTCATCATTCACCTCTCCCTCCCCTCCATCCTCACTCATGCATGTGTGCCACCATAGGAACATGTGTGTAACAGGCTGATGTGTTTAAACTCAGAAATTGCCAGTCTGAATCTCCGAACCAGCTCCTGCCTTTACTCTGGTATAAGCCCTTTTACTACGAGATGTGCACGTTCCACAAGCACCCGGGGAGCTCACCCAGAAAAGAGACGGAGGAGAGGGAGAAGGGAAGAGTTACAGTGGAAGCTGTATTAAAAAAATGAATAAGTTTTAAAAATTTACAGGAGGGAGGGGGTGGGATGAGAAGGCCTCTAAGTGCATATGTCGGGGGGAGGGGATTTGAGAAAAAAGGATGTGGCTCTGCCTTGCATTACAGAGACTTGCTACTTGTATCTCAAGTCTTTAGACCTCTTCCACAAAAAGAAATTAAGCTCCAGCTGGATGGCTGTTCATGCCATTACTGTGTCACGGTCATTAGTGGATGTAGCAACACAATGTTTTAGACTTTGAGGTTTGGAGGGAATTTTGGTCTCAGAAATCCTAGTGGGAGATGTCAGTATTGGATTAAAGTGCCACAGCAACTTTCTCATCAGCTCCTGGAGGAGTCCCTGTTCTTTTTTCTCCTGACCCCTTTCCACTATGCATTTATGTGTTACATATGCACACATACATTTATGTTACACATACACACACAGTCACACATTGCCTTAACAGAACTTGCAGCACTGTTCTCAAGGCAACTCAGTGCTTCTTCAAATCTTTAAGCTCCCACGGAAAGCATGGCAAACTATGTGTTACTACGATTTCCTTGTTTGACAAGAATCTTAGAGAGCTGCTCTCTCCAGTGCCAGCCACGCAGTTTGCTCCAAAGTTCCCAGAGTTTCAGCTTCCCCTCGTGAGCAGAGAAACGTCTGAACTTTAAAACGCTTAGTCTTAGCGCAAGGAACGACGGAGTCTGGGAAGGAGCCACCGAGAACGAACAGGTTTTTATGGAGATAGCTGCGGGGAGGCACATTTTGTCCTCGGGAGTCCTCATTTCACGGCGAGTTGGTCACCGTGCTGGGCGTGGGATTTACGGCGCATTATGCTAAGCAAAAATGTCACCTTCTCACTGTTCCCCCGACCCGGCTCCGCTTTAAAAAGCGGCCAACAGCCGCAGGACTCGTCCCGCCGAGGGAGGCCGAGGCCCTGCCCCTCCCGCGGGGCGCGCAGGACGGGGGCGGCGCCGGGCCCGACTCGCGGCCTCCCCGACGGGAGGGACGGACGGGGCAGCGCCGAGCGAAGCGCGGCCGGGGCGGGAACACCGCGGTGCCGGCGCTGCGCGTCAGCGTCCCCGATGGGATGGTGCGGGGGCGATGGCGACACTCACGGCCCGGACACTACGTGCATGCAGCGAGCCCGGGCAGCGACCTGGGAGGGGCTCTGCGAACGCCTCCCGGCGTCCCACTCCCTCCTCGGCGCTCCCTGAACGCAGCACTCGCCTCTTGTCCCGCCGCCCCCCCCGCCCTGGCTCAAGGGCCCTGCGGAGTTTCTCTTGCTTCGGGCAGGCGCACGCTGGGAGCATGGCAGACAGACAGACAGACACACCCCCCGCCAGGGAAAGAGGAGGAGGAAGTGTCACCACTACACACGTGGATAGGGCGACCGTGTTGTAGCACCCGCCGTTCAAAACAACAACAACAACAACAATAAAATGAAATTAACAGTCGCCAGATGGCGGCTGGTACAACTTTGGAGCCGGTCTCCGAAGTAAGGGCGCCTGTGGGAAGGGGCAGGCCACGAGGTGCCAGAAGTCGGCGGGGGCCGCCGCGGGGCCGGGGGCTCACCTGTTCCTGACAAGGAGGTCTCCGTCTCCCGGGAGTGGCACGGGCGAGTCCTGCTGAAGGGTGACCGCTTCCCTGAAGTTTTGGCTCAGCTTGGTCACCACCAGCTTCTTCATGGAGCTGGGGATGGACGAGCCCTGGAAATCCAGAAAGTGGCGGGAGTAGGACATGTCCAGGATGGGCCGCGACCAGCTGCCACCGAAGTAGGACCAGGCAGGACAGAGCCGGCGCCGCCACCACCACCGCGCTGCCCGGGAGCTCAGCCAAGCGCCGCTTTTCGCGCTAAAACTCATGCCCTGCCTCGGCTGTCTTCTCCTGCCTCGCTCAGGAGAGCTCCGGCTCGGGATGCTCCAAGCAGCTCGCAGGACCCGCCGGCAGAACCTGCCCGCTCGCAGCTATGTGTGTACGTAACCA
>VWZD01007333.1:0-5000 GCA_013396695.1 Sakesphorus luctuosus | reverse complement strand
GTTGTAAATTAAAACTAGTCAATAATGGAAACAAGGCTTCTAAGTATTGCTCTTCAGATTTACATGTGGCATATTAGTCCAATTTTGAGTTTAGTCATTGGTTTAGGGCTCTATCACTAGAGCACCTGCTTGGAAATCCTTTCTTTGTGGGAATACAGTACCTAAGCTGAATTCCTAGCTTAGCGTACTTGTTACTTAACACTGAGCTCCATTACCTGGTTATAGATTCAGTATTTTCACAAGTGCAAGATTTAAAAAAAATAAAACCAGACCATAACTTATATACCCCCCCTTCATATTTCTTGGAGCAGACCTGCTACCCAAACTGCATATTTAACCTTTAATTTGTTTTTATTTCTTCTAGTGTTTCATTCCTTGCTTTGCTCTTATTTGTTCACCACAGTGCTGTAGCACTAAGCATTTTATTTTAGTTGATGGACATTTTTTTTCTTCCATGGCTATTGTATCTCTGTGAAATTTAAAGCTAATATGAAAAAGAAGCTTCTTTTCCATTCTGAAAAAAACTAGAATTGACTTAATTATTTTAGATTTCCAGCATTTCTATTTCTCGGTGAATTAGAGTGGAATACAGGATTTCTTTATTATTGTGATTACAGTGCATGCTGCAGGAAAATAGCCAAGTAGAATTCCCTCTAAGCTAATAGTCACAGTGCTGCTTATAATTGTCTGTTTTCCTCTGTACAGCAGGGCCAGTTTTGACCACCAAAAGAATTAGTAACTATGTGAATGTGTAGATTTATAGTAGTAATTTTTTGCTTTTCAACATAAGCCGCAATTTTAAAATTTTTTAATGAAATTTTTTTCTGGTTTAAAAATACTGGTTTCATACTCATCTTTTTCCCTTTTTTTTTCTCCACTCCAATCACTGCTATTTAAATGTACAAAGTGAAATGCAGTGAATGAAAGGAATGGATGCTTTCGAGACTGGGCCTGATCCCAAGCCCAAAAGAAGTACATGAAAGAGTACACCATTGACTTTCATGAGATAGGACTTGGGCCATGAAGCAACCCCGGTTACTGAAATCAAAAGATGGTAATTCAATGCAAAAGTGTGAATGTGAGTTTTGACATCCAGTTTTCAAGTGCTAGTGTTTCTGGTTTGGTTTGTTTTTAAGTCAGAATGTCTTTATTTATAGCTAGGTATTGTTAAGATAATACAACAAATAAAAAAAAAGAGCTCTTTGCAAAATGATTAATAGATCTTATTGGCAAATCATCACTATTGCAAGTGTCATAGTTACAGCTCAGCTTTAAAGTATAGGAATTTAAAACCTAACAATTGTGACTAATATTTATTTCAAAGTACAGAATGTGTCACAGCAGTAGGGCATCCTATTATTAATGCAGTAAACTCTTGCTGTAGTAATTTTTGGTATGAGGTTGCTGTGCTCAAGTTCCCAGCTATATAAAAGTAACAATGAAACATGCCTTTTTTCAGCTGTGTCTTGCTGTAACATGTGAAATGACTTGTTCCCAGGAAGAGCCATATGGACAAGTTGTTCCATATTAAACTTAGTGTAGTATAACTTTGAGCTGGCCTTGTATGCTATAAAGTCTCTGGTTGAAACAGCAGTTTTAAAGACTGTTTTCAATTCTCTTCTACTTTTTAAATCAAATCAAGGCAAGGCATGCCTTTTCTGTGTAATGTATTCAGGTTGCAATTTCTTTATTTGAAAAAGTTCATGAATCTTTACTTGCTCTTTCGTCACTGCGATGCTGAGGCTTTGCAAGGATCATGTCTGGGTCTTGCTCTGTTTAAAATATGCTTTGCACTGCATGCAGTTGCATACTACATTACATGATTCTACCATACATTTTTTTTCTCTGATGGTGCCAGCTTATACTCCAGATCTTAATTTCATTGAAGGAATTTGCATAGATCCCACTGACTTCAAATGTAAGAATAAAAGCTGCAGAGAAGTCATGTTAATGCAGGAATATTTGTGCAGAATATGATACATAGCCAACATGCTTTCTTCATGTTTCCTTTATTTTTTTTCCCTCAAAGAGGCACTTGCTGCTGCAAAGGGACACTTCCAAATCAGGAACATTCACTTTCTGTGCTTGCAATAGATTTTTTTCCCCCTATCCTGTAAGTCACTACTGAAAAACCTTTCTGAAATAAAAAAATAAACACAAGAATGATATTTCAGGGTAATTTTCTTTTGCCTTAGCATCTGGTAGGTGAAAGGGAAAATACCTATGTGTTTTCAAAACAAAACAAAACCATAACATTTTCTGTTAAGTTTTGTATTTTAAATGTCTTTTATTCAGGGAGAGGGAAGTCCCTAGCCTCAGTTCATCTTTACTAGAATATCCGTTGCTCATGGGTAGGCTTGTGTTTTGTCCTTTTTGTTTTGGCAGTGTTTTCCAGTTGAAAAGAAGAGCGAACTCCCGGTACTCTGCCTTTTCCAAACCTCTAGTTTGTAGTTGTACTTATCATCAATATTGCAGGCCCTGACACTCTGCAGCACTGTCACTGTATATACTGAGAAGGCAGTAAAAATGAGCACTAATCAATCTTTCAGGGAGAAGCAATGAGCATTAGAAGGCCACTATCCTGTGACTAAACACACCCCTTTTATGGAGTGTTGGTGCTAATAAAGGACAGCTTATTACTGAGGCAGAGACCAAAGCTTGGGTGAGGTCAACCATGACTGGCAGTCATCAGTCATTCTTAATGATACTTTTTCCCGTGCTTTCTAAGGGATTCTGAGCAGAGTGCAAATCATTCGGGGTCATCCATAGTTCATGTACCCACAGATGGCAAAGGTTTTGAAAGACTTTAGTTTAAACTTGGGTGTCCTTTTTTTTAAATGTTACTCAAGTAGGCAAAAAACCCTCAAACAAAACAGATTTTTGCTCATTTGGAATGTTGTATTTTCTTTCACTCTAATAGATGGTTTACACACTAGAGTGCTTGTGCATTATAAAGAACTACATAAATTTATTTTTATGACGTCTGTCTTCTTTAATTATTACCTTTGATGTCTATTGGTGACTAAAGAGAGCTTAACAGGATTTCTCTCCCTTCTTAAATTTCGCAAAGTGAAACTCAGCCAGTCCCTGACAGATGTCTGTTCCTCACCTTCAGGATTATTTTATAAATCCCTTTCTGATGAGCGGAAGTGTCAAATCAAGGACAGGTCATAAAGTAAAAGTATAAACCTTTTAAAGGGAGACCTTGGTAATATATAAACATTTTGCACACTATCTGAAATTTTATGGACTTTAAAAATGATATTTTAGCAATAGGAAGGCAAAAGTTTAAAACACCAGGCAGTGTGCACATGTTTTTGAATATGCGCCATTCCCTTGCTCCTTATCTTTCTTTCTATAGTCATATTTTACATGTTTTGAGAAAATAGCTGTACTCTCTGTAGGGGCTGTCACTAAAGTTTGGGTTTCAAAGGGTCTCCCTATTTCATTTACTTTGAAATTTGTGCTCTTTTCAGTCGTTGTTTTTAAATTCCTCAATTAAGCACTCTCTGCACCACCTTGAAGTTGGTGAGTGGGTATATTGCTGCTGTGATCTAGACAACTGCTGTCATTTTCAGATGGTTGAGATTATCTGAGATTTTACTTGAGCGAAACTGTTAGTTTTCTTCTAAAAGCTGAAGGAAACTGGATTGTTTTTTGGGTCTACTGAGAAGTCCACACCACCATGTAAAGAAATATTTTACGTTGCAGTAGTATATTACTTTATAATGTAAAATCCTGATGGCAGATTGGAGGGCAGGGGAATGCATGTGGTTAAATGTACCTACATACATGCATATGAAAGTATGGAGACTTTAAAACTTGAGTATAACTGATGTTGTAATTTTTACAGTTACAGTTGATTTGCGTTTTATTTTCCTCTCTGTACTGTTAAAAAGGCAAGCATATACAGCATGTGTAAACTGAAGAATGCACTTTCACTTGATTAACATTAAAACCTCATTTGTTTCCTGGTGTGTCTGTGCAGCACCGAGCAATGTAGGATGCTGCCCCATGTAGAAACATGTAAAAGTTTCCATATTTTGTAGTACAAAGTTGTAGCATACTGAGAGGAAGGGAAAAAAGTTAAATATTTTTTTAAAGGTCAGAGGTTTTCTCTGCAGTGTTTTTGTGGCTAGGAAAATTGTCTGATGAAGTCCTTCATGGTTGATGATGTGAATGTTTGTTTTCCTCACTGGGATTTGCGTCTTTTTTTTATCTTCCTTAAAAACTCAAGTCTGTTGTGGAATATTGCAATTAACACACCATGTCCAAAGCTTCAGCAGAGTTAAACAAGTCATTGATGAACCAGTGTGATTGGCACATCACTAGAAATGATGTAATGCATATGGAAATTATCGATTGAGAAACTAATGTTTTTACAGTGTTCCAGCTGATAGCAGTGCACATTAAGGCCTGAATCAGAAGAGCCAGGCACTTTTGTGAACCTCATCCCAGTGATGCTCTCTAGTAATTGCTGGTGAACATAGAACCAGTACTAGAAGGCACCTTACCTGATGCAAAACCCCTGAGCCAGCAGCTGGCTTTGTGCAGTCACAGGGGTGGGCCCACGTACAGCCCATTGCTAGATCAGGACCTGAGGCATTCATTCATCCAAGAAATACATCCACTGAAGGCGGTATGTATCACACGAAACCTTTAATTTTCAGTTATGCAGAGTTCTGGATGGTAACAAGGAGGCGCGAGAGCATCTACACGGGGAAGAAGATGGTGAAACTCACATCCGTCACCGCTGGCTTGAGGGCCTGCAGAAAGCCTAGGCTAGGTCAGCTGAACATGTAGGCGTGATATTGTAGTGCTATGTGGTGCTAGTTCTCTCTCTGGTCAGGGAAAGAAAGTCACCTTTGGGTACTGTGTCCATCCTGTTCCCCTGCAGATAGAGTATAAACAAAAAACCCCTGGCATTCTGTGCTTGCATCTCAGCAAGGTGATGTGTGAGTTCAGCCTTTCACACAGACATAGTGCTGGGGTTTAGATAC
>VWZD01007330.1:47091-119375 GCA_013396695.1 Sakesphorus luctuosus | reverse complement strand
GCCTAGCCATGATGATGATTCATCCAGACTGTCCAATACTCCTGCCCAGCTTGGTGTTCTCTGCAAACTGACTGAGAATGGTCTCAATCTCCTTGTCCACATTGTCAATAAAGATATTATTAAACAGGACCGGCCCCACTACTGAGCCCTGGAGAACACCACCTGTGAGCAGCTGACAGATGGATGTAAATACATCCACCATCACACTCTGGGCCTGGCCACCCAGTCAGTTTTTCACCCAGTAAAAAGTGCACCATCCAAGTCACGAGCAGCCAGTTTCTCTAGGAGAATGCTCTTAGAAACAGCCACTAAACAGGTCATCCTGTCATAGCAGGTAATCCAATTGGTCAAGCAGGGCCTGCCTTTCATAAATGAATGCCAGCTAGGCCTGAGTCACTGGTTGTCCTGTACGTGTTGGGTGATGGCGCTCAAGATGATCTGCTCCATCACTTTCCATGGCACCGAGGTCAGGCTGACAGGCCTGTAGTTCCCCATATCCTCATTCCTGCCCTTCTTGTATACGGTCATCACATTGACAAGCCTTGGGTCAACTGCGACCTTCCCTGTAAGCCAGGACTGCTGGTAAATGACAGAAAGTGGCCTGTTGAGCACTTCAGCCTGCTCCCTCAGCATCCTTGGGTGGATCGATCCAGCCCTATAAACCTCTGTGTGTGCATTGCGTATGCATATGCTTACACATACATATTATCTTTATAAATATGCATCCCTGTACAGATATTTCCATGTAAATCAACTACAGAGATAGTAAGAACCATACTAGGTTTATCTTCAAGATCCAGTATTTGTCTTCGTTTCCAGACTATAGTGAGTTCAGGACACCAATTCCCACCCAAAGCTCCACTTCTTACTGTCGGGAAGAATATTTAATCTGCACAAGGCAACATTTTGGATTTGTAGACAACTGTTTTGGGTTCTTCAGGGTCTTGTGGGCAACAGAGAATCTGCTTAGTTTTAAAAATAGTTTCTTTTGGGACTCTGAAAGTAAGACTTGCCGTGCATACTGTCTGTTGGGTTGCAGAACTCTGTTTCTTCATTTGCATATGAGAAGTCATGGCTCGGTGACACTCCTATTGTTTAACACACTGTATGAACACAGGACAAAAAATGCTGTCTCTGTTCAGTAATATTTACGGTCTAGTTTGATGCACAGGGTTAGATAGCTATGTTCTATGTAGCTGGAGAGGTAGACACAAGGAAAAGTTATGACCCTCATGATAGACAAATGATCCCAGTTAAAAAAAATCCTTGACTGGTGTCAAGTGTTTTGTGGTCACCAGGGAGGATTTTCAAGGAAGGTTTTGTGTTTTGCTATTGAAAAACTTAAAGCAGACAAAAAGAAAAAGATTTAAAAATATAAAACTGTTAATATTTATATGAAGTTCCTTAAAAATATTTAGGAAAAGTGAGGAATTTCACCACAAACCAGAAATCAGGCATGTGAGTTAACAAGTCAACAGTATTGGATAGGTTGTAGGTAGTACTGAGAAAGACTAAGGAGAGTCTTGAAAAAGAAGGAAATTAATTCTGGAAAAAAAAAAGTATGCTGAAGAAGAACATAGAAGGGAAACTAGATTCTGGACAACTTAATACAGATGGATTTGGAGAGCTACTTCACAGAGATCAAAATGATGATGATGAACAAAATTACCACAGGGAAATATTTTACCAAGTATCCATCCTACTGTGTATGCATTTTCTTCCCCTCCAAAGTCAAAGGTAAACATGAAATATTTACCTGTGTTTCACAGAACACTGTGCTCACCAAAATAACTTCTGATTCCCAACACAGTTACACAAGATAAGGCATGCACATGGACCATTACATCTGAGTATCTCAAATGTAGCAGAGCAGCAATGTATTCCCCTGAAATTGTTTGTCATGCACGAAGTTTTTAATAAAACGTAGATATAGTATGTCCCTTAAGGAAATGAGAGCTCAAGGTGACACATAAATTACAGGACTGAGAGACAGAATGATGTTCTCACAAGTAATTAACAGATCACTTTTTGGAATAAAATGCACTTTTAAACTATGCACAAGGGAAAAATAATAGAAATATCATTTTAGAATAACCAAACTCATTTTGCTGCACAAATTTCCAAGTGTGGCTTCATATAGGAATTAAAGTCCTAAAGCTTTGAGGCTAGGCATATCTGCCCATTTTATACAAAACTGAAGGACATTTTCCCCAGGTAGGGGACTTTGGCTGTCTACACTATCAGCTCCCCAGAACCAGCCATTCTTGCTGTGGTCTTGATGAATTGACGTGCTTCCAAACAGTTCCTTGGTGCATTTCAGGGGTTAGAATGGTGTACTGGTTTAAAAGTAAACTGGCAGGAGAAATGAACCTAGCTCAAGAGATATTACAAGTCAGAGATAAAATTTACTGAAAAGATTGCAATAAATACAATGATTCAGTGAAAACTGGTTTTAACCCAGAAAAACTAGATGTATAACCCAGCACCCTGTGACACGAACAGAATGGTGTTCGTTAACCCCTGTATTGAGCACTGTGTAGTCTCCTAAGTACAATGTAAAAGGAAAGGAAACTTACTGGTAAGAATGATAGTTGCAGTTCTGTCCATGTAAATATCACAGTCTTGTCGAGAGTGGCAGTCACAGCCCTGTTGAGGTTCTGGTCCTTCTCTGGATCCAATGAGTGGTGCCAGAAGTCTCAAAACCCAAAGATTATATATGCTCAGGTTCAGGTGAAAATGTCCAGTACCTCTCCCAGGGCAGAGAGTTTCACAATGAGTGATTTAACCCTGTGAGTCATGGGATATTTTTTGAATCTTTGGTGGTCAAGGTCATTGCAGCTGCCTATTGTGCCAATCCCTAATGGCCCATTAGCAGACACGACCCCTAGGGCTAGGTATGAAGGTGCTAATGCCTCTCCAGAGGGGAGTTATCACACACTGGTGTGAAGATAAATTAAAACTCCCCTGTCTCTCAGGGTTCTTTAACACCCACCTTGTAGTCTGAGGTGCCAGACGTGCCCTGGGCAGCTGCTGAAAATGATCCATTATTAACAGTCCAGCAGAAATTACATAGAGGGTGCAGAATACACTGTTTTGGTTATACCCACATAGTAATAAGCTGGTCCAGGTCCCTTTAACTAGGGCAGATGGGTAAGAGATTTTTAACAGACCTGTTGGAGCTGAGTATTATATTTGCAGGCAGGTTTATGCCTGTTCTTCCCTTTGTGCTGGAAAATAACATGGAGCACCTTTGGTTTATTAACAAACATTTATTCTCAGAGGTCTAATAAAGGAATGACAAGGCAAAACCACCCTTCTGTTTATCTTATATCCCTGAGCTGTTGCCATGAGCAGGAAGATCTGGCACTGCAGTTTTGGGATTCTGGACTCTGTGGAAAACATCATATAGCCTATGAGAAGTCCTGGTCCCACAGTAATCTGCCTGACTAACCTAACATAGAAATACAAGACCTCAGGGGTTACCCTGGACTGAGGAGCTTCTGCTTTAAGGAATTAAACCACTTTATGATCTCTCTGTATTTACTCAACAATAAAAAAACAAATATGTAAAAATTCTGCAGTTAGGAACAAAACACAAATAAGGCATTTTGCAGACTGGAAAACAGTTGACCAGTGGCCATTCCATTATTGATAAGGTTAGCACGGATTTTGATACTTTTCAATATTGGGTGAAAAAAGAAAAGAGAGAGAAAAAATAAAGAAAAGAAGAAGGAAATAAATCCAAACCCACAGAATTTCTACAAATCAAATACAACAAAAGTTAAACACATCAGAAATTTTTACATCTGCATAATTACCTAGCTTCTGTTTGAACTTCTGATACAAAAGGCATACACATACACGGAAAAAAAAACAGGCTGAAAAAAGAGCGTTTTTCAGGGACATAGAAAGAAATAAGGCTCATTATATAAGTAATGCATTTTCAAGGAAAGAAGCCCATGTGAATGAAAACACGATGATACAGTAAAGAACAAGTTGCATGACATGACACTTCATTTCTGGAGGACCTGGGAGATCAATAATTTAGTCTGTGTAATATTAACCACATCTATTCAGAAAGTATGACCTGAGGAATGAGTTTGTGTGCATCACATTTTCTTTCAAGTGACTGGGATGTAATGGAAAATCTGTAGACAACATCACTGATTTTTTTTTCTTCTTCAAAAAATGTGATATTATGATGAAATTTATCTGAAATGTAACTTCAATGAAGTTATAGTTGGGATGAGTTCATGCCTGTGCATTTACTTATTTAAATTGGCATGTATATTATTTTAAATCTTTCTTCTGCTTTGCAAGTTGAAAAAGACTTGCCTTATACAGGAACTACTTGATTATTTCAGTTACTGTGTTCTTGTGCACTTTGGAAAGTAGAATTCCCAAATATTGCCTTTCCTATTTCACTGCTTAAGCACTTGGATTGCCACAGGGCTGGACTGAAATTGTTCAGGACATGATGAGGCTCTGGATTTCTGTAAGCTTTATCAGCCAGTCAGAATTCAGGCAACGCAGCCAAAGTATTAGAATGAAATGTCAATTACAAAGCTCTTCAATGTTACAAATTTCTGAGGATGACTGGGAAGTAAATGCATGATGGTTGGAGAAATTACTTTCTTTGTAGTTTAGCTGTAATACTTGCAGCCAGCAAAGGGAGAAATCTTATTTTCTGTTCAATTTATTTAAGGGTCTGCACATCTGTGCAAAGCTCAGGCAGCAAGACATGCTTCCTTAAGCAGGCCAAGGTACCCAGCCAATTCCTACAGTAACATGCCTTGCTACTATTTTCAAGAGGATGTCTTTCTGTGTAACAATTACTTGTTCTAGTAAAAAGAGAACAGTGCCTCTAATGCTAATTTCTCTTGCACAAATTGCCTCCATAATATTTATTCTCCCATTGAATTAATGTTACCTTGGATAGAAATTAGAACTTCTCTCTATTTTAATGAGATCTCTGCAAAGACAAAGTGTTAATCTGGAATGACCTTACTATGACATCTCTTAATTGTTGATGGCAGCAAATGAAATGTGAGTGGACACAGAACAAATTGCTTCATTAACAATATAGTCTATACCTAAGGAACTGTAAGCCACATTTCCAATTCATGGACCATTTCATCTCATCATTTAACTCCCACAATGAGATTGCACTGTTCATGTTAGCTAACAGTATAGTTGTCATATTATAAGGATATGATACTTAGCAGCTTATTGTAGATATTAATAATCTTGTAAATTACTGTCCTCACTTCCAAATACAGAAAGATCAGCATATATGATGTATCTGAGCATATTTTAAAAATATGACGTGACTGAGAACATATTAGAAGACCACCTCAACAACTGGATTTCCATTGAGAGATCCCTGCATTTGCCAAGTAACCTATTCAGAATCTACTTTTTCACAGTAGGGCATCAGAGGTCTCATTAAACAATAAAAATATCAATGAGCAATAGTTATTATCTATAAACTCATCTAAACATTGGAAAAGAAGTAAAATTTTGTTTCAGAGCCTGACATAATGGTTGTTGAAGTGTGAAAATTACAATAGTAAAGCTCTTCCTGAGAGATTCAGCAATTTTGTCAATTAAATGCAATTATATGAGTGTGTCACTGTATAGCTTCATCTAGTTAACTTTCTTTTAGAAGTTATTATTAAGTGGTACACCACAACTACAGAGGCAAACACATAGAAAATAGGAAAATAGGAAACCAAGCTCTGCTTGCAGCTCCAGTTCAGCATCTTTGCACTTATAAGTTCTTAACTAAAATTATATAGGCAATGGTGACAAATCCAAAATGTCTAGTTAGCTTTCATCTCAACTACAGATCATATCTGCTTTTACTACTACTTTGTTTTCAGTCAGCATCCAGGCTGTGCACTGAACAAAGGAGATATAAAAATATGAGAACATTTAATAGTTTATCAGCATGATACAAATATAAAGCCTGAAGTCTCAGCTGTGGGGGTAAAATATCTCTTAAAATAAATGCAGTAAATGAAAAAGGATACTTAAAAAAAAAAAAAAAGAAAAACCATTTCTAAATGAGCAAATAATTCCAAATTTGTAAATCAATAGATTTTATTTTAGGTCTATTATAATGGCAGTTTGGACCAAGAGCTTCTGATGGAAAGTGTAGCTGATGAAGGTAAGTTATTCTTTGTGTGGCTAAACTACCAGGGAATGGGAGGGAGGCAAAAGGAGAGACCAAATATCTATGAAGATACTCAACCATCCCCATCTGAAGCAGATATATGATTTATGATGAAGAATCCAGAATTATTATCAAATCACAAGAAAGAGCTGAAACATCTACCTTCCAGCTCAGCCCTGCTGCCCCAGTACCAAGGTCATGGTTTCATCTGCTGTACTTCATCCATAGATCAAGGTCTATGAGACTTGTGAACTTACTCTGTACCTGAATATGCAGAAAATTTAACAGCAGGTTTCTTGATGGCACATTTCACTGTATATGAACCTGCAGCTTTTCATAGTTGAATAATTTGTTCCAAATTAACAATATTTTCATAAAAGAAGAAGAAAAGCACCCTAAAAATGTAGTACTCCGGTTTCTAATCCCAAAGGCACTATAACACTTCAAAGCAGCAAACTGTAATACTATTTTTTAAAAGAAAAATGTTTTTCTTCTCTTAAATTTATTTTCATTTCAAATTACAGAGACATTTCTACTGAAGCATTATAATAAAATAACTACTCAAACTGCGGAAAAACTTATGCCAAAATTATTAGTGTCTGGGGAAGTTATAGTAGGCTTATAAGGAAAAATATTGTACACCAAACTTTGTCCATAATAATAGGTGTTATTTCAGCTCTCCAAGCTCAAGATAGGAAGCCTCTTCAGATCTGAACAGCCAATATGGGACCATACTTTTTTTTAAGACACTATGATGTAGCATGTAGGATAATTGAGTGCATTCTCAGGTTGAGGGTTTAGCCCAACTATCGCTTTGTCCTCTTTGCACTCATCGCTTCCTTTGAGATAAAACCAGATATGGTTGAGGGATAGTTTGCTCTAGCTGACACAGCTGCAGCTAGTTTTGATAAACTAATTAAAGTTTTGCCTTTTTTTCACACCCTCTAGAACTATCGCAGTACCTTTCTAGCCTCAAACACACTTATGTGCCATCATAGTACATTTTGAGACATGAGGTATATGCTGTTACCTACCCTCCATAAAAATGTTGTAAGCAGACTGGCAGACTGGAACACCACCAACTACATGCATAAAAAAAATTAAAAAAAATCATTGAAAGCTTGTTGTGTCATAGGGCCACAGAGGAGAGATGGACCAGCTAATACATAACATTGATGTGTCCAGCCTTCCGGAGAGGAGGTTGCACTGGAAGTTAACAAAGTCAAGTTTGAAGCACAGAATTTAGTAGCACTGTCACATCCAGAACCAAGCCTGCATTGATTAAGAGAATGCACGAATGACAAAAAATACTCATTTTTCATTTAATCAGTGATCAATGAAAAGGAATCAGATTCAGAAAGCAAAAATTTTAAAGTGTCTCTCCTCCTTTAAAACAATGTTTCTAGTGAGATCAAGGGCAACACGAGTGTCCTAGTTCAGCAGGTGGGACCAGTTGTCACTGTGTGGGGGTGATCAAAGCTGTGTATTCTACCCCCTCTATTCATTCCCAAGGTCAATGGCCCATTTGCAGCAGCTTCCCAGGGAGTCGTTCGCACCTCCACTCCCAGCCTGAGGAGTCGTAGCTGCTAATGGGCCATCAACAGTTCAAAAATACCCCATGACTCATAGAGTTAATCACCCATTGTTTGAGTCCCCGCCCTGGGGGAGGGACTGGGTGCTCCCTGAGGGTACATAAGGGGTGGGTAAGAAGACCTCAGAAACTTCTTGTCGGATCCAGAGGAGCAGCAGCAGGACCTCAACAGGAAGAGACCACTACTCTCGACCAGACTACAGCCATCACCTGCACCAACAGGTTTTTCTCTTCCTTTTGCTTTGGACTTGGGGGAACTAAGCGGGTCCCAGCACAAGGCTAACAAACCCCTTTGGGTTTGTACCCCAGGGCACTGGGTTATACTGCTGGGTTTGGGGAGTTGACAGCAATTTCCCTTTGCATCAGGGTAATTACTGTATTATTATTATTAAATTGTAACTCTGACTTATACTCTCTCTTGTGTTGAACTCATTTCTCCTGCTGGTTCACCTCTAAACCAGCACAATGAGCAATAAAGTTTAGCAAGAAAAATGTAGATGAGTATTACACAAAAATCTCTACATCTCCATGCGATCACAGTGAAAACACTGTGGACCTTTTTTTGCAATGGACATCCCTCTCTGTCTACTGGTGATAATAAAACTTGGAGATTGAATGAAGGAAAGAGGGAAATGAGACATTTACTTCTCTTAACTATTCTAACCTAACATGTATGAAATTCCATGATAAGTACTATTGAAAGGTAGAGTACATTGTTTGGATAGGTTAGAAATGGTCAGGCAACATCAAACTACTGTTCATTTCAAACCAGACTGTAATCTCTTAGCACTGCCAATTTTAAGAATCTTGCTAAGTCACTGAGGAAGCTGAATCAACAAAAATGAATTTTTGATTGATTAGGATTAAGCCATGGTATTTCATTTTTTTCAAACACAGAGATATTGAGGTTATTTAAAGGTTATTAAATATATTCTTCTGTGTATATTTAAGCATCTTAATCTCATCAACAGTTTTCAAGAACAGATGTTTCTACTATAGCTCAAGAAGATATTGAAGTACAAGCTGTGTATTTAATGAACAGGTCACATTGTGAAGGTCAAAATTCATAAAGGATAAAACCAAAATGCCACTATTTTGCAACTGATTGGGTATCCCATTTCTACCACTGTTACTCAGACTGCCAGTAAACAATGTAAACTCTAGATTTGTCATTTAAATTCAAGCAACCAAGCATTTTAAACTTTAGAAGCATCATGCAAAATGCCTCAAGCAACTTGAATAAAAGAGGGTCTACATGCAGCAGAATGCCAGAATTTGGCCCTGTCTAAGTAGACATCAAGTTGGTAAAGGCTGTTTCAGACAATAACCCTACCTCTGTGCAAGTTGTAAAATTCCTCTGAAATATCACAGTGATCCTCAGGTACAATAAGAAATTAATAAAAATAAAAGTCAGAATTGAGTATGCAGAGGAGAAAATATCTCATAAATTTAAAATGACCCAGAACTTATAGGCCTTGAGTCATTTCTCTAACAGCTGCAAAAATGTCAACAGCAGTAAAACATAAAAAAACCAGCAGTGGTTTCATTAATAGTACTCTGCTACACTGCAGAGGGAATTGTGCTAGCATACACTCGAAGGACAGACATTGCCTTTAAAATTCAAATATGTGAAGTGGAACTTTTCCTCAGCTTCAACTTACCTGCTGCTACCTACACTAGTGAAGCTGGCCAACTGGATGTCATTAATCCATGATCCCTACAAATCTTTCATTTTCTCAGTGAGTGGAGCCCAGCATGCTGGAGCACATTCTACTCACATCAAGAGCATCCCAGAGTCCAAGGAGTCTGGAGGAATGATTGTTGATTATGCTAATTCTGCACTTACAGTATCAAGCAAAAAACATCCCCACACCACTGCAGATTAAGAACTACTGTATGTGTGTCCTTGACTCTGTTTTCCAAATACTAGTACCTTCAGTTAATAATTTAGACTGTCTTTAAAGTAGACTGAGAAAAATGGAAAGCAAATATACTGTCTGTGAAAGGAAAAAAATAGCGCTGTGATGAAGGTACTAAATGAGGACTCAGCAAATCTGGGTTAAATATTTAGCTCGTCTCACAAAAGCCTTGACCAATGCAGGGCAAACCATGAGAAGGTGTAAGAAAAGCACTTAATTGAGGCATTAAGAAACTGTCTTGTCTATTTAATAGCAAGCTGTCTGAGCAGAGAGGTTGTTGCAGGTATGGCACTCATATATCAGGACATCAGTGATGACTCTTGATGTTGTTTTTATACAGCTTTACATTATAGCAAAGGTCAAGTAATGTTTTGGGATACAATAAATTTAAAGTCATAATTTTCAGACTTCCTGAAAGCAGTAGAAAGTTCCCAGTTGTTTGTTCACATAGTGAAGAAGATGTGGATGAGACATGGGGCTGACTGCAGTGCTTTGGCCAAACCTTTTCCCCACCTTTCTCCTTCTCCCCCATGTAACATTAAAAATCTAATATGCTGATAGAGGCTAGAGTAATCAAAAAAGTTGAATGCCTGAAGAACTGGAATCCTAGCAAAACCTGGAAGGATTTCTAATAGCTAAGATCTCATTAAAAGATAGTGTTTTCATGTGAAGTCAGACAATAGTGAAATAGGCCTCATAGGTTGTGATTGACAGTGCACCTGCACTCTTCATCCACTAGAGACCAGCAGGTTTATGGTTCAGCAGCCAAGGACATGACACTGCTTAATTTCTAAACTGCAGAAATGCAGCACAATACTACAGTTTTCTTTTCTTGTTTTTCTTCCAGCACAGGTGACCTTATTCCATCAGGATATTGACAATGAATCCAGCTGCTTCAGATAATGTTATAGAAGTTAATTTCTGGCAAAAATCCTTTCCATGTCCTTCTAGGCAGCAACAATTGTTGAATGTCAAGCAAGTGTAAGTAGTAAACATTACAGAAGGTAAGAGTCTTATAGTGGCAGTTTGACAGGCAGAACATTTCATTACACTTTAAAGATACTAGAGTGGCTGAGATGAAACAATTGCCTTTTTATTTTCTTTCCCAGTCTCTTGGCTAAAATAGAATCAAAATTTTTTAATCTATTTCAAATAGGCAATAAATCTCTGAATTCTCTAAATTTTAATTTTTACCAAAGAAAGAAAGTTATGCACAGGCCTTTATACGGCAAAGATCTTAATGCTCTTCCACTCAGGACATTTTTGAAAGCCCTTAAAACACCACAGAAAGGGGATCAATGCATCTCTTATCAAATTCTTCAGCCATCCTCTCAGCCATAGGGGCAGTTCCCTTTCTCACTGATCACTGATAGCAAAGCTATGCAAACATCCATCTTTTCTGCTGGCGTCTCAAGCAAGTCCTGTTTCTCATTTGCCAAAGCTTCAAAGCTTCAAAACCTGCAGTTCCTAAAAAAAACCCACAAAACAAAACAAAAACAAAAAACCAAACCAGAAGACAAACTACTCTTGAACACAAATAATTATTTATTCCTAAAAGAGCTTACTTCTAGCTTTTCTGAGCTACCCTCAATGTGGCTGCAGTGTCCCTAGAGGCCTGCCCCCAGCTATGGTGGCATAGACCTAGTGTGTCCCTCTACATTCCTTTTCCTTTATATTCCTTAAAAAAAAAAAAAAAAAAAAAAAGAAAAAAGAAAAAGAAAAAGAAAAAAGAGAAATCTGCCCAACCTTTTATCATCAAGGGGTTTATAAATCTAGTTTTAGCCTTCATTTGCTTTTAAATTTCCCTTGAATTCCACGTGTCCCGTATCTCTCAGGCAGCTATGCAATTACTCAAATAACTAATTACTATATGTATTCCCCAAAGGAAATGTGGAAAGGGCACCAGGCTCATTTTAGCCCATCTTTCCAGCTGGGAAGCATAAAATTCCTACCCTAATTCTTCTTCTGCGAAACAATCTTTTTTCTTTGTAACTGTAATTGTGTGACTAAGAAAGCAGCCAAGATACTACCAGCAATTCAGTCAGGAATCAATAGCTTGTAGGCTTCTGTTAGACCAAGATGGAAACATAGAGCATATACAGTCTTTGGAGACATTTTCCCAAATTTTATCCAATTTTCACCCAATTTTCCTCTCTAAAATTCTGTGGTGGATTGACCCTGGCTAAATGCCAGGTGCCTAAAAAGCTGCTCTATCACTTCCCTTCCTTAGCTGGACAGGGAAGAGAAAATATAACAAAAGTCCCATGGACTGAGAAAAGGACAGGGAGAGATCATCCACCAGTTACCATAACAGAATCACAGAATAACAGAATGGGTCAGGTTGGAAGAGACAACAGTGGGTCATGTGGTCCAACCTCCCTGCTCAAGCAGGGTCATCCCAGAGCACAAGGCACAGGATTTTGTCCAGACAGTTCTTGAATATCTCCAGTGAGGGACACCCTAAACCTCTCTGGGCAATCTGTTCCAGTGCTTGGTCACCGGCACAGTAAAGTTCTTCCTCATATTCAGATGGAACTTCTTGTGCATCAATTTATGCTCATTGCCTCTTGTCTTATTGCTCAGCAACACCAGGAAGAACCTGGCTCCATCCACTTGACACTCTCCCTTCAGATACTTAAAGACATTGATGAGGTCCCCTCTCAGTTATCTCTGAACAGGACCAGCTCCTTTAGCCTTTCCTCATAAGAGAGATGCTCCAGCCCCCTAGTCACCTTTGTTGCCCTCCTCTGGACTCTCTCCAGAAGCTCCATGTCTCTCGTACTGAGGAACCCATGACTGGACACAGCACTCCAGATTTGTCTCACCAGGGCTGAGTATAGGGGCAGAATCACCTCTCTCAACCTCCTGGCAATGCTCTTCCTAATGCATCCATGGATACCATGAACCTTCTTGGCCAGAAGGGCACACTGCTGCCTCATGGACAGTTTGTTGTCCACCAGAACTCCTAGTTCCTTCTCAGAGCTGCTTTCCATCAGGTGAGCCCCAAGCCTGTGCTGGTGCCTGGGGTTATTTTTCACCAGATGCAGGACCTTGCATTTGCCCTTGGTGAGCTTTAGACCTTGCTCCTCTGCACANCCTTAGCTGGACAGGGAAGAGAAAATATAACAAAAGTCCCATGGACTGAGAAAAGGACAGGGAGAGATCATCCACCAGTTACCATAACAGAATCACAGAATAACAGAATGGGTCAGGTTGGAAGAGACAACAGTGGGTCATGTGGTCCAACCTCCCTGCTCAAGCAGGGTCATCCCAGAGCACAAGGCACAGGATTTTGTCCAGACAGTTCTTGAATATCTCCAGTGAGGGACACCCTAAACCTCTCTGGGCAATCTGTTCCAGTGCTTGGTCACCGGCACAGTAAAGTTCTTCCTCATATTCAGATGGAACTTCTTGTGCATCAATTTATGCTCATTGCCTCTTGTCTTATTGCTCAGCAACACCAGGAAGAACCTGGCTCCATCCACTTGACACTCTCCCTTCAGATACTTAAAGACATTGATGAGGTCCCCTCTCAGTTATCTCTGAACAGGACCAGCTCCTTTAGCCTTTCCTCATAAGAGAGATGCTCCAGCCCCCTAGTCACCTTTGTTGCCCTCCTCTGGACTCTCTCCAGAAGCTCCATGTCTCTCGTACTGAGGAACCCATGACTGGACACAGCACTCCAGATTTGTCTCACCAGGGCTGAGTATAGGGGCAGAATCACCTCTCTCAACCTCCTGGCAATGCTCTTCCTAATGCATCCATGGATACCATGAACCTTCTTGGCCAGAAGGGCACACTGCTGCCTCATGGACAGTTTGTTGTCCACCAGAACTCCTAGTTCCTTCTCAGAGCTGCTTTCCATCAGGTGAGCCCCAAGCCTGTGCTGGTGCCTGGGGTTATTTTTCACCAGATGCAGGACCTTGCATTTGCCCTTGGTGAGCTTTAGACCTTGCTCCTCTGCACATCCCTCCAGCCTGTCAAGGTCCTTCTGAAGGGCTGCACAGCCCTCTGGGGTATTGGCCACTTGTCCCAGGTTTTTGTCATTAGAGAACTTGCTGAGGAGGTCTCTGCCCTTTCATCCAAGTCACTAACAAACAAGTTAAACAATATTGGGCCCAATATTGAGCCTTGGGGGACATCACTAATGGTATGCCTCCAGCTGGACGCTGTTCCACTGATTATGACCTTATGGAATCTGACATTCAGTCAATTCTCAATCCACCTCACTGTCCACTTATCCTGTCCACACTTCCTGAGTTTGCCCAAGAGAATGTTGTGGGAGACAGCACCAAAAGCCTTGCTGAATTTGAAATAGGCAATATCCACTGCTCTTCCCTCATCCGTCCAGGTAGTTCTTTCATCATAGAAGATGATCAGGTTGGCCAAACATGATTTCTCTTTAGTGAATCCATGCTGACTACTCATGATTACCTTCTTGTCTTCCATGTAGATAGAAATTATTTCCCAAATGAGGCACTCCTTCACTTTTCCAGAGATTGAAGCAAGGTTGACTAGCTAGTAGTTCCCTGGGTCCTCCTTCTTGCCCTTTTTTGAAGGCTGGGGTGACATTTACTTTCTACCAGCTCCCAGGCTCCTCTGATCNTCTCTAAAATTCTGTGGTGGATTGACCCTGGCTAAATGCCAGGTGCCTAAAAAGCTGCTCTATCACTTCCCTTCCTTAGCTGGACAGGGAAGAGAAAATATAACAAAAGTCCCATGGACTGAGAAAAGGACAGGGAGAGATCATCCACCAGTTACCATAACAGAATCACAGAATAACAGAATGGGTCAGGTTGGAAGAGACAACAGTGGGTCATGTGGTCCAACCTCCCTGCTCAAGCAGGGTCATCCCAGAGCACAAGGCACAGGATTTTGTCCAGACAGTTCTTGAATATCTCCAGTGAGGGACACCCTAAACCTCTCTGGGCAATCTGTTCCAGTGCTTGGTCACCGGCACAGTAAAGTTCTTCCTCATATTCAGATGGAACTTCTTGTGCATCAATTTATGCTCATTGCCTCTTGTCTTATTGCTCAGCAACACCAGGAAGAACCTGGCTCCATCCACTTGACACTCTCCCTTCAGATACTTAAAGACATTGATGAGGTCCCCTCTCAGTTATCTCTGAACAGGACCAGCTCCTTTAGCCTTTCCTCATAAGAGAGATGCTCCAGCCCCCTAGTCACCTTTGTTGCCCTCCTCTGGACTCTCTCCAGAAGCTCCATGTCTCTCGTACTGAGGAACCCATGACTGGACACAGCACTCCAGATTTGTCTCACCAGGGCTGAGTATAGGGGCAGAATCACCTCTCTCAACCTCCTGGCAATGCTCTTCCTAATGCATCCATGGATACCATGAACCTTCTTGGCCAGAAGGGCACACTGCTGCCTCATGGACAGTTTGTTGTCCACCAGAACTCCTAGTTCCTTCTCAGAGCTGCTTTCCATCAGGTGAGCCCCAAGCCTGTGCTGGTGCCTGGGGTTATTTTTCACCAGATGCAGGACCTTGCATTTGCCCTTGGTGAGCTTTAGACCTTGCTCCTCTGCACATCCCTCCAGCCTGTCAAGGTCCTTCTGAAGGGCTGCACAGCCCTCTGGGGTATTGGCCACTTGTCCCAGGTTTTTGTCATTAGAGAACTTGCTGAGGAGGTCTCTGCCCTTTCATCCAAGTCACTAACAAACAAGTTAAACAATATTGGGCCCAATATTGAGCCTTGGGGGACATCACTAATGGTATGCCTCCAGCTGGACGCTGTTCCACTGATTATGACCTTATGGAATCTGACATTCAGTCAATTCTCAATCCACCTCACTGTCCACTTATCCTGTCCACACTTCCTGAGTTTGCCCAAGAGAATGTTGTGGGAGACAGCACCAAAAGCCTTGCTGAATTTGAAATAGGCAATATCCACTGCTCTTCCCTCATCCGTCCAGGTAGTTCTTTCATCATAGAAGATGATCAGGTTGGCCAAACATGATTTCTCTTTAGTGAATCCATGCTGACTACTCATGATTACCTTCTTGTCTTCCATGTAGATAGAAATTATTTCCCAAATGAGGCACTCCTTCACTTTTCCAGAGATTGAAGCAAGGTTGACTAGCTAGTAGTTCCCTGGGTCCTCCTTCTTGCCCTTTTTTGAAGGCTGGGGTGACATTTACTTTCTACCAGCTCCCAGGCTCCTCTGATCTCTACAACCTTTCAAATATGATCGTGAGCAGCCTCGCTATAATGTCCACCCGCTCTCTCAGCACTAGCGGATAAAACCCATCAGGGCCCATAGGCTTGTGGATGTCCTATTTGCCTAGGTAATCTCTAATCCAATCCTTCTTGACCAAGAGAAAGTCTTCCTTCCACCATTCCTTTACCCTGGTGTCCTGGGTCAGAGAACTCTGAGGACTGGTTTTGTCAGTGAAGACCAATGCAAAAAAGTGTTCTATACCTCTGACTTCTCTACATCCTCTGTTACCAGGGTCCCCCCTCCATTCAGCAATGGGCCCCCATTATTCTTTGTTTCCCTTCTGTTATATTCGAAANCTCAATCCACCTCACTGTCCACTTATCCTGTCCACACTTCCTGAGTTTGCCCAAGAGAATGTTGTGGGAGACAGCACCAAAAGCCTTGCTGAATTTGAAATAGGCAATATCCACTGCTCTTCCCTCATCCGTCCAGGTAGTTCTTTCATCATAGAAGATGATCAGGTTGGCCAAACATGATTTCTCTTTAGTGAATCCATGCTGACTACTCATGATTACCTTCTTGTCTTCCATGTAGATAGAAATTATTTCCCAAATGAGGCACTCCTTCACTTTTCCAGAGATTGAAGCAAGGTTGACTAGCTAGTAGTTCCCTGGGTCCTCCTTCTTGCCCTTTTTTGAAGGCTGGGGTGACATTTACTTTCTACCAGCTCCCAGGCTCCTCTGATCTCTACAACCTTTCAAATATGATCGTGAGCAGCCTCGCTATAATGTCCACCCGCTCTCTCAGCACTAGCGGATAAAACCCATCAGGGCCCATAGGCTTGTGGATGTCCTATTTGCCTAGGTAATCTCTAATCCAATCCTTCTTGACCAAGAGAAAGTCTTCCTTCCACCATTCCTTTACCCTGGTGTCCTGGGTCAGAGAACTCTGAGGACTGGTTTTGTCAGTGAAGACCAATGCAAAAAAGTGTTCTATACCTCTGACTTCTCTACATCCTCTGTTACCAGGGTCCCCCCTCCATTCAGCAATGGGCCCCCATTATTCTTTGTTTCCCTTCTGTTATATTCGAAAAAGCCCTTCTTGTCTTTGACATCCTTAGGCAGATTTGATTCCAGATGAGCCTTTGCTTTGCTTTTCTCATTTCCACTTGGACGACCTCTCTATAATCATTTCAGGTGGTTTAACACTGCTTCCATTTCCTGTGTATTTCATGCTTATGTCTGGGGAATGATAGGAGTTCTTCATCCATCCACACAGGTCTTTTGTCCCCTTTGGCTGATTTCTTGAACCTGGAGGCAATGACCCTTGAATATCAACATATATTGTTGGACCACTCTTCCCTGCAGGTTCTGTTCCCATCAGATTCTTCCAAGATCCCCGAAGAGGATAAAGACCTGAAGTCCATTATTGTGATCCTGCTTGCTGTCCTGCTTCCTCTTCATCAGACACTGAACTCCTGAATCTTGTGGTTACGGGTAGTCAAGGCTGCCCCTCACCTTCACACCTCCAACAAGGCCTTTCCTGTTTGTAAGTATAAGGTGGAGCAGCACACCATTCCTTTTTGTTTCCTTCACCACCTGTGTCAGGAATTTATCCTCAATGCTTTTCAGGAACCTCCTGAACTGTTTGTGCTTCACTGGGATCCTTCTCCAGCAGATGTCAGGATGGTTAAAATTGACCACAAAAACCAGTGACTGTGACTGTGAAGCTACTTATACCTGTCAGCAGAAGGTGTCAACCATTTTCTCCTAATAAGGTGGCCTGTAGCAAGCACTCACAGCAGTGTCATCCTCACTAGTCTGGCCTTTAATCTTAAACCATAAATTGTCAACTCACTTGTCATCCACCCCAAGACAGAGCTCCACATGTTTGAAGTGTTCTTATATAGAGAGCAACTCCACTGTCACACCTTCCTGGTCTCTCTCCCCTAAACAGCATGTAGCACTTCATGACAACATTCAGTCAGCAGAGCTATCCCGCCATGTCTCTGTAATTGCAATGAGATCAAAGGTCTGTGACTGCACACAGATCTCTAGTTCCCCCTGTTTGTTCCCCTCACTGCATGCCATAGTGTGCAGGCACTTCAGAGAAATATTTGATAGTGCCAATATCCCAGTGGGGATGCAAAGCCCCCATAGTCCTGTCTTATATCTTTGGCTGCTTCTGTTTGCTTGAGATATTTCCTCCTTAGTTTCCTTTTGCTATTAGGGTGGTGGCTATAGTTCTCCCCCTCCCACACCTTATCTCTGTTGCGCCTGGCTATGTGCCCATCACAGATAAAACAGACTCAACTTGGGGAAAATAATTTATTTTGATCAGTATTTTTGATTACTTCACTATTATTTCCCCAAAGAGGGCTGATCGAAGAATTCTACTACATGATATTTTCTTGCAAAATGTGGTCAGTGAACAGAAACTATTTAATAAACAATAATCTTTGGTTCAAGAGAGTTTTGTGGAATTGCAGGCAGGATCTGAAGTGACAATTCTACAGTGGATTCCAAGTATGTTTGTGTTAAACACTGAGACTTCAGGAGTAAGCTTGTTCTCTTTCAAAAGTCAAGTTTATCTCAAAAATGTTTTTTAACAGGCATGCCCACAACTTCAGAACCTTGTCATGGGACACAAGTTCCTTCTTCTGACCACTCTGTTCAAAGCAGTGAGATAATCCCACTGTTGCAAGAACTGCAAAAGCTTTATGCAGTTTGAATGGCTGCAGGTGATGTTTAACTACTATATCCTAACTTTTTTTAAAACCTCTGCTTTTTGCTTTTTGATATTTCCTCTACGACACAACTCAAAGTTTACCCTTGTCTAAAGATTCAGCTGTAACCTGTTTGTCAGCTTGTTGCTCGAGATTTCTGCATTTATTGTAGTAAATGTTTATTCTGTTTCTTTTCATCCTCTCTCCTTTTCTTTAATAATTTATCAGACCTTTTGCACATTTTTAGTGCTCACTCCCCAGTTCTAGAACATCATGGTTTTCTATCTTTCCACTCTGTTTAACATGTTCACAATGCAGTATCATTAAAGGATGAGATCTGTCCTTCCCCAAAAGGTGAAAAGGTCTTGCCGCTCAAAATGTTTGTCCCATTCAGGATATCCCCATATCCTCCAGCTATTCTCTCCAGTACAGGATGCAGAACCCTGAAAATGGAAATTCAAATTTTCTCAATATGTCATGTCCAAAAGACTGCCTATGACCAGATCACTTGCCACACATGCAATTTCTCAGTACTTCTGTACTCATGTTTGTGAAACACAAAGCATACATTTTTTCTCTCTGAAGGATTTACATCTTGAGGATGCTGTGCACTAAACCACACTTACACAGGCCCTCAAATCATGCAACACTCAGTGTTAGGACGTTCAGAAACACCACAAACAAGTAATTCCTGTCTGAAAAATCCACTGTAAGAAAACTGGAAAATGCAAAGAATAAACAGGAAGATGATGTTGTAGTATTCATCTAGAAAAGTTCAATTACCTTTTAAATTATGTTGAATTTGACACCTTGAACCTTACACACCTTGAATCTTACAACTCTGCAAGATATTAGTAAACCCAGTGAATAATATATTTTATATCTATTTTAACTCCAGAAAAAAGTTGTCATAGGCTTAATATAGAAATATAGAATTGTGTGCTACATCAAGGACCACTTTCTACATGTAAAGCTTTCTCAGTCTCTTACTGAAAGAGGAAAAATTGACAGTGATTTCTCAGGTAGCTGGCAGATGAATTACAGATTTTACATATGATTCTCTACAGTTTCAATAATGGGGACTGCACGTATGAGTGTTGTGATATTCTAGGAAAATTTTTTCACTGTAAGAGGTTCGTATTGAAGCTTCAGCTATCACTAGATATGGACATCTGCCCTATTCATCTCTAGGAAGACACATTATTGGCATAAAATTTCTTCAGGTTATTATCTGCTGATGTTATTCCTCTGGTACTTATTTCTTAGACTCTTATGTCTTGCTTTGCCAGAACTAGGGTTTCCCTTTATATTACTAGATACAAAAGGATCTCTGCAACATTTAAAAGTTGATCTTTCTGGGGAATTGATTTCCTCTAGAGCTGCTGTCTGCACCAAGTGTATGATTAGCATGATACATAAGGCAGTCTGAAGTCAGAGTGGAGGTGGAGGTGAACTTTCATGTCTATCCACTTTTAAGAAACAGAGACTTCAGCTATGTGACAACTGAATTTACTTTTATGTTTCTATTACACCTCACTTCCACTCTTTGTGTCTTGACCACATTTGCCCAATTCATTGAAAAATAGCTTCCATATTTGTTTCATCTAAAAACTTGATGAGGGTGCTCTCTGCCCTATTATCCACGTCAAAAAAGAAGATATTAAAGAATACTGTCACCAATATCAACCTCTGTAGTACTCTACTCCTGTCTGGCATCCAGATGGACTCCACACCACTGATAATAAACTTTTGAGCCCCAAAATTCAGCCCATTTAAAAATCACTTTACTAGCCATTTTTATAGCCCATACTTCATAAACTTGTCTATGAGGAGCTTATAGCAGACAGTCTCAAAAATCAAGACAAACAAGATTCACTGCTCTCCCTTATCCACTGAGCCAGTCATCTTATCATGGAAGGCTATAAGATTGGACAGGCATGTGTTCCTTTTCCCATTCAGCAGCTGTCTTGCATTTACCCAAATCTTTCTGGTTTTAGACAATGACATACCAGTGGACGACCCTCCTGTTGTCCTTCACATCCTTTGTCAGATTGGCTCCTAGTGGACTTTAGTCTGAGAATGAAATATCTTCTTGTTAAAATTGAGGATATGCCAGTTTTAAAAAACCTCCCCTTTTAGAAATAAATGTTCTCTTGGAAGTGTGGCTGCAAATACATTAGTAATTATATACTGCCTGCATACTCTGGCTCTGAGACCAATCAGATCGATTTGGCTTCGTCCATATCATCAAGCGCTCTTAGTCTTCAAAACAGGGGACCACCAAAACAGATGTCTATTCCAAGTGAGGTATTGGGAAAACTCAAAAAATATGACTGAGAGTAACTCAGAAGTGTGGCAGAGAATATTCTAACAGTGCAACAACATGTGAAAGGCTTCCAGTGCCTGGAAATATTTTCTGGTGTTATTTAATCTATGGCTTAAGCATAGCTTTTGTTACTCAAGATGACAGAATATGTACCAGAATGTATTCCAATATAGCACCAAAGTGATTTTCATGGGATTATACTGACATATGCAGATACAAGTCTACTAAAAATATTGTTAAAAATTAAGGGGAACATGTATATATACACCTCTGACTACAGTTCCCAGTTGGGACACATTTTCTATTCTGCAAGGTCTAATCCAGGTCCCTGTGAACTTATGGCAGGATGTTTATTGACATTGCACACTTCTCTTAAAGTTGAGGCAAGGATTTCTACTGTAGAACACACATTATTGTACTAATTATATAGTGCATTTACTTCTGGTTTTAACTTTCCAGGCCCCTCCTGCTCTGAGATTTGCACCAAGCTGTGTAAGATGATGAGCAGAAGATGAATAAGACAACTTCTTACCCTTTTTACTCTCAGTTTAAGCATTGAAATAAGACAGATGCTTGCCTTCCACTCTGCTTGGACTGACATATATTGGCAATGAACTCTTGGTAAAACATCGCATAGCAATGACTCAATACTTTAACAGGTTCCTATGAACCCATGTCATTCAATGCTATAGTACGAGTACAAAAGAAAAAAAGTCCTCTTGGTTTAAGAATCCTTCAAATGAAAACTGAAATGGTCAAGCTAACTGTTTCAGCATGCCCTGTGTTACCCCACTGAAAATTGAATGTTGCAGAGAGCGAATACCCATGCCAAGCTGGGCCAGGCATACCTTCAGACATTGCATTTGCCTTTAGGTCACTCACAGATCTGCTTTAATTTCAGATGCATCTCCTCATCTTTGTGAACAAAAACACAAACGAGACTAAATCTCCCTTCATCCCCTGTGAAGGTCTCACTGCAAATCCAGCGTTCATCCAGGCTGCATCAGCTGGTAACGGTGTGTGGTTTACAAGTATGAAATATAGACATGGTTCTGTTCCCATGGAAGGCAGACTGGCACACTGTTGATGACGGTTTGCCTCCTGTACTGATGTGAATTCTGACAGATGATTACATTTTCTTAAAAAAAACCTGCTTATTTGTGTAAAAAGTACATAATGATTCCCTTTGATTTTATTTTCAGATAGTATTTAGAGAATTTTAGACATACTATGTTACATAATTAACATCTTAATATTGCAAATGTTTACAATAAGGTAACCCTGAAACTCTAGGACAGTATACAAAATATGATGACTTATATTAGCTGTGTGCTAAGGTTGGTTAGGTTAGAATTAGTGAAAAAAAAGTCATTAGGAAGTTTGTTTCTATATTTTCCCTTGCTCATAACCTACAGAACTTTTTATCGTTTCACATCACATACTTATTATTTCCAATGTCTTTCAAGATAGTATGTGAAAGGTCATTCCTGGATATAAAGTTACGACTGAGGAAAGAAGAGAGAGGAGTTATATTTTTTTCAACTGATGAGTAGACCAGGCTTAGGAAAAAAGAGATCAAGAATGATATCTTTGTCACTACTGCATATACGCAAGATGATTCAAACTATCCTGTAGTCAAGTGCCGCATTATAAGATAAATGCTGCATAGGTGCAATTCTGTGGCTTGGCAGTGACAGCACTCCTTCCTCACTTTCAGCTATGTAATACAACTCTACTCCTTTCATTAAAGTTGTAGAAATAAAAGTGGAAGATCACTTGTCCTTTAGTTATTGCATAGATATACATAGAACATACATTTACCCAGATCTAAGTACTGCAGGTATTTTATTTATGAGGATGGGGAAGAGGAGATAAAATTCCTGCTTTTCAAATTTAGTGAGGACTAACAAAGCAAATCTTGCTCTCAGGAAAATCTAAGGACTTTTCTTTCCGTACTGTCCTGAGCAAATTGTTAGAGTAGGTGGAGATAACATCCGTTTCATGGAATAGTAGTTTGAGGATACGATCTGTTTTAAGGCACTCAATATTCATATATTCCTGTTAACTGTAACCTCTTGTTTGTGAAGAGATCTGAAAGCTAAAATCGTTCTTTCAACCTCTCCTGAGACTGAATATTTTCTCTTTTTCTATTAGTCAAACAAATGGGTTACAGCTAAGCTATAGAAGCACTTCCTGATTCCTTATTGTCAGTGTAAGCTCCAGCCACAACTCAGAGTGAAATCTGTTTAGCCACCATCATCNAAAAAAAAAAGATACAGCATGGACATTGGTACACTCCAACAGTGCAGATTAGTGCAGATACAGGCAGAGCTAATGCAGTGGAATGTGTTTCTGCAGGGAAGTTCAGTATAGTAAGAAATCTTACCACTTTTCTCCACTTGCAGACTTACTTTAGTGTGTATCATAACAAATTACAGCAAATTAGAAATATCTTGCCTGGTTATATGAATTAACTATGAGCAGATGTGCTGTCATGGGGTAGCTGGGACTGCAGTGTTGAGATAAAGTCAGTGGTGACTCAATCCTGCCTTCTTTGTTACAAAAGTACTGGGTTTGTAAAATGGCCTTAAAGGATCAGAACATTACACAACATCCCTAGAAATTAAAAATGTGAGAAAAGCTCATTTAAAGCAAAATAACAATGTGACATTTGGAGGTGCAATCCAAGATTCCTATGGTTATTTCAAGTTATAAAATTACCTACAAATCCGTGATCTCCTCAGCAGTTCACACACTTGAAGTGCTTGTTTTCACTTGAACTTTACAAACAACCACCTTCAGTTAAACACATTTCGTCAGCAATGGTATGCTCTGAATGTAACAGAAAATAAGAGATATACTAGAAGCAGTGAGTCTGTCCTCTAAAATTAGCATAGACAATTGTTTATGGGAGTCTCTGTTAGACCTACAGTCATAGCAGTTTCATGTAGAATCTATACAATGCTTGTTAGTTCAACCTTCTGCCATTGTCATTGTAGGATGGGGCCAGTTGGAAAGGAAAGGTACATAAACAGTCTTCAGAAAAAAATTCAAGACCCTTATACAATAATTAATATTCTTATAGGAAGTTCTGCACTCAGAGTAATGAAGCTATGTAAAATAATTAGCAACATGAGAGGGGTTTGTTTTGGTTTTATACTACAATATTAGGAATTCATGTTTCTTTTTTGAGGTTTGTTTATAGTAGTTTCCAAAATATTCTGCCTGAAATTAGTCTTCTGAAGTTTACTGGTTTCTATTTAAAAATGTTTCACAGACTTCTAAGAAGCAGCACATAACAGATTTTTATTCCATCCTAACTAGTTGCACTCCCATTTTATATAGCTGCACAAGAACTCCAGCCTCAGGAAAGGTTCTGCCCCAGTAATGGATAAAAATGCTCTGCTATTCTACAACCAGTACTCCATTGGAGGCTAAAAGCATATGCACTGTCAAATGTTAGACCAAAGGCAAGTGGAGGCTACAAGGACACTGATGTGCCTTCCTGTCCCAGCCCATCTGCTGTGATTCCTTTGCAAGATGAAAGGATTTAGCTGGGGTTATGTCTATTTACTGTGACAGAACATGAAGCATGCTTGTGGCAAAGAAGGAGAGGACCTCATTAGCACATACAAATAAGACTGAGTGGCTCTAATATTTCAGGTGAGGAGTCAATATTCACCCAAGATATTCTGCCGTTGGTACTGGTGTGTTTGCAATCTGACATTACTTTAAGGCAAAGGCATCTCTATACTAACCAATGGAAACAGTACACACAGTACATATATTCGTATTTCACTTTACTATTTTTTTCTACCAAATAATATCAAATAAATTTCAATTTCGTTCTATCCAACATACTAAAAAATGTCATGGATTTGGCACTGGGAATCTTAATTTACTAGTATCAACTCTGCAAGATATTTATCTGATTGAAACGACAGCAGGACATTCACAATTCTGTTTCATTTTTATATATAATTACTGTGTTTCTTTAAATGATAAAATAAGAGGACTTTCTTAATGAAACTCCTAATTCTCACATGGCCCTTTAAGATGCACTTCTAAACATTCAGACAAAATGATTTTCTAGAGATATCCCATTAGAGAAAGTCATGGAACAGGGTCACTTGCAGCATCTGACTTCTTCCAGTTTAGTTGGGGTAACTTTATCCTTGCAACTCCAAATAGCACAGCAATTGCCGACTGCTCTGTGGGTTGCTATGTGAAGACTCTTTAATCACAGTCTTTGGAAATTGTCTTGATGAAACTTCATGCTTTTACTTCTCAAATTCACACAGGAGTGGAAACTTTGCTAGGCATCTTTATTAAAGCTAATTACATGTTCAGTCTTCTTATGACCTGGCAGATTCAGAAAAACAATCTAAGAGCTATAGATTTATTGTTTAATAGTTTTAACCATCCCACACCCACAGCTAACCATCTTGGAATGTTTACAAGCATTATAGTAGATCATGATCTTCATGTTCTTCATACAGATCCAGCTTTACAGCTGGATAAATACTCAGCTTGGGCAAACCCATACAGCTCAGACAAAGCCAACAGATTTGATTTTTATTTGATTTAAGGTACTTGAGAGTCTTGCTCTTAATTGCACTCTGAACTTCTTAAGAAAGTCGTTGATGCAGCTTGGTATACTCTTCACAATACGGTTTATCTGTTCCCAGACGAATAGCATCCTCTCCATGCTGCAATGAGAACACTATACCCTCCTAAAAATCATCCTAAACCCCTTGGCTACTTCCTCATTTTGTTGTAATTCACATGCAACTAGTCAAGATATTCTAGCAAACTGTACTGTGTGTATATTTTTTGTAACATACTATCATCCTGAAATATATATCCAGTTCTTCCCCCACTGTATAATATTACTGGAAAGATTAAATATTGATTTTCCCATATTAGTCTAAATTATTTAGGGAAAAATGCATTCTTTTGAAATTATGCCTTTCAATATAGCGCGGTAGGTTTTATTCAGATTTATTATGTACCATGTTTTACAGTATGAAAATACTGTAGACACTGAACAGAACAGTTTCAGTACAGCTTTTGCATTACTATGTCAACCATGTAGTAAGAAGAGTCAGAAATAACCTGCTAATAAAATTGAGTGAGTTTCAATCATGGAATTTTTTCATTCAATTCTACTCTAAATTAAGAAATACTGCACTTTAAGGCTTGGAACCTGATTGCCTTTACTTACTAAATGAATCTGTATGACATAGGTTACTCAGTGTAATCCCATAATAATCCTAGTTTCCTAGTGTGCTTCAGTTTTTCCAAATAATATGTCTTGGGATAAAAGGTCACTCTACTCTGAAGACCACCTCCTCAATTCGCCAGTCAGATTTGAGGTGATACTGAAAACAAAGATGCTTATTAATGTACTTTATTATGAAAAATTTATAATGCAGTCAGTCCAGCTTTGTTACGAGACCATCAAGGAGTAGCAACCATATCAGATGGAAACAATTTTCAGTTACTTTTGGCCTGGGGTTAAATTGGAAAGGGGGACCGTGAAGAGCTCCTGAGACTCTTTCCAAGCTCTCAGGAACAAAGTCTTTAGTCCCACACTCCACAACAAATTATCACCTATACTGCACCAAGGACTTGAATTCTCTAGGCTATGTTTTCTTAATATTTGGTAACTGGGTATTTATTAATCACAAGAACAATCCAAACCAAAATGCTGACACTACTGCTCCATGAATTAAGTCATAATAAATATGCTGATATATACAAATTGAATGAAAAGGTAGAGCCTCAAATAACAAAAAGTCCACCCTCAAACCCCTTCTAAATTCATACCATAAAACACAAATTTCCTCTTAGGAAGTTATAACGACTGTAAAAGTTCCAAAAAGGCAGGTAATTTCCATAAACAGGATGTATATTCTATAAATTAATGCAGGTCATGCCCTCTAAGATATATGTTTCACATTTATTGAATGATTTTTTTCATATTCTTTCCTCCAATATTTTATAGCACTTTTAAATTGCATTACAAAGAATTAAGGACAGGGTAATGGTGTGTGCTTAAAGTGCCACAAAGAAGAGAGGCTGTTAATTTGTAAGATATGGCTGTTCCCAAGACCTCCAGCTTTGAGGAAAAGAGTAGCTATAAGGGAAATCCTGATGGGAGAACTTTTCAGTTATCTGGGTCATTGGGTGCCCAGAGGCAAAACCACATGCATTTAATACACAATATTTTGGCCATGACTTCCTCAGTCCTTGTTGCTATAGCTCCTCCGCTTGCATAGGAAAAGTAAATACTCACTGCTCCAGAAATTTTGAGGAAGCCTCAAAGTATAATCATTGAATGGTTCCCCCGTGGTTCCATCCTTCATCTGCTGACACTGCACAGGAATGAGAATATCTACAAAGCAGTTATTCTCTTGGACTTCCAATACCCTTGGGTACTGCTTTAGGAATAAAAGTCTCTGGGATCAAGGTATGAAAGGGAAATGAAGCTGTCATTAAGCGCTGAACTGAAAGAAAGGGAAAAGAGGGTTGGATTTGGTTTTCCTCATAATTAAAGAAAAACTAAGTTAGTTATTTTTTTTTATTATTATTATTATTTTTACCTCAGTGGGGTTTGTTGATTGGTTTGGTTTTTTTCAGTCAACAGCACAGTTTTCCATGGAAGCAAGTTAGAGATGACACAGTAAATAAAATCTTTGTATGGGCTGAATATGCCATCAAATGTTTGCTAGCACATTTTTTATTGTTTGATACTATATATTCTTTTTTATGGAAATGTTTGGGGTTTTTTAAAGAAAGAATTTTAATAAAAATAAATAAAATAAGAGGAAAAGTCAACTGCAGATCTCCTGGACAGAGTACTGCAGTGTTCACAACAGAGCTTATTTATGTGTTAAGCTTGAACAATACATTGCAAAATACAGCTTAAACACCTTAACACATCAGTACAAATAATAATGAAGGGCAAAAGTGATTAACTATTCAAAGGGACAAAAAACATTCTTAATCTGAAAGAAACTTTCATATATAGAGATTTTTTCCCAAAGAAAACTGATGGAAGAACATGGAGACATTTTTTCAAAGTTGTCACTTTTCTTTGCTGGTTTGTGTTAAATCTTTGCAGCACAAACCACTTTTTTCAAATCAAATTTGACCAGCTATAATAGTTTAAAATCATAGGCTCTATCTTTGCATTTAAAATTTTTACAAACAGTTTTAACACAAGCTGTAATGTGATGATTATTTTTAAAAATGACTGAATGTAAGGGAGAGTAGTTTTCAGCAAAGGAAAAAATGGGCAAAACTGAGCCAATGTAAGGATTTTCTGTTACCTAAAATACTTAAAACTAGAAAAAATCTATTAAACTTGAAATTCAGTTTTAAAACCACCATCATGTATCCATCACTGAGCTGTAGAAGTAGCTGATGAATATTTACATTTTTAAGTCTCTGAATACTACTTTTCCTGCTAAAGTGAGACAGCAATGTACCAGCTGAACCCAGCCTGCAGGACTTTGCAGAAGGGAAGCCAGTCCCTCAATACGCAGTATCCCTGCTTAAAAGCTGAAGCTTCAAAATTTTTAGGTCCTCACTATTTCCAACTCTCATCTCGATGAATTTAGACTCTGAGGTAGGAGAGTGTAAGTCTGCGTTAGGATTATTAAGATTACAAAACTCAATTCTATGGACATGAGGGTGCAATCCCTGACCTCTGTTTATGCTCCCTAGCTCTGAGAAATGTGGATGTCCTGGATGATACTGTTCTGAAGCCATCTTCTCCAGAAGCACTGTGTATACTTTTAATCTATGTATGCACTACAGTTAATGTGGTATAATATAATAGTTGAATAATTTTGTTACCTGCAATTTCATAAAAGTTTTAACTACAATAAAAGAAATAAAGACATATATCCAGAATAAAAAGAAACATTCATATCAACTTTTGTGGTCTTTACAAGGGTCAGTGAGCCTGGAAAAAGTAAATTTTATCACAGACTAAAAGTCAGAAAGATCTCTGTTTTAATGGTTAACCCAGGAAAATATAGGCTATTTATTTTTCCTGTGATCTATTCAAAAAGGGCCTGGATTAGCCAAGCAAGACAGAAAATTCTGCATCAATGTTGACAGCAATATCTGCATACTCTGATATTCATCCTGCTCTGAAAGCTATTTCTAGAGGGGACTTGAAAGAAACAAAAGATTTTATTTGTCTGTTGGTTCTTTCAAGCTATGACTCAAGTACTAACACAGAAAAAACACCAAGAGACTTACCAGGGACAGGGCAGGAAGGACCAACAAACACAATTTGGCCTCAAGTAAGAAAAAAAAAGCGTAAAGCCTGAACATGGAAAGCTATTTTTGAAATGGTCATAAAAATGTCAAAATATTCTCAGACTAAGGAATCCATTCTGATATAAGCTAAAATAAGACAACGATGTTTTAAATTTCTTGTGTCAAATGGCAGGTTAGTGAAAGATTTCCGTAACACTCTTGCTGTCTGACCACTCAAAAGCATGAAAGGTTGAGATTATTCACTGCCAATTTGCCTCTGCAGGGGTCCTTCAATCAGTTACCGTTGCCTCTATCAGTCACTCAGGAGACAGTGCAGTCTTATACCCTTTGATCATGGTTATATTATATTCTTTTTGCCCTTCCATGTTTCATTGCTGCTCCATTTCCAAGGCACAGCAGCATCTATGATACACACTGTGGTCTCTGTGGCATTAAATCTTTTCCTCCTACAGGGCATGTCTACATCCTTAAACCAGTCAGAGTGCAAAATCCCAGGTATTTGCCACAACTGCAGTAGGACCAGGTTGATTCAGCTTCTGCAGCTTTTCCCTTTTGGAGTTCACACCAGCGTGTCCATTCAAGTACTCAAACTAAAGATATTTAACTGCATCTTAGTCAAAGCAAAGCCATCATTAATCTCAACAAGAAAAATAAAACCTAACAGAGGCAATGTTGATAATGCAATAAACAATCTGCAAGTGCATCTGTCTCTCCTGAGATGAGATCAGTGTCTTCCCATACGATCCGATGGCCGCAGTCAGTGTGAGCAATATGTCCCTCTTTCTTCCTATCTCACTCTTTCCCAAGAATAATTTTTTTATGATTTTCAACTTGCTAAACATCTTATGTCCACAACTACTCCTAAAAGTCTGCCAGTGAGACTGGAAACCTCGCTTCACCAGGGCAAAATTTACCAATGACTGGGTTTAGAGTGACTGCAACCTGAACTTACTATACAATTTCCAATCTGCTTGATGGTCTCACAAAACAGAGACAGTGTGTGCTGCTCATAGTCTGGCTACAGATGCAGCCTTCTGTCTGCCTTGAGAATGTGCATCAGTGACTAAGAAGTAAAATAAGTTGCAATTTCATAAAAGTTTTAACTATAATAAAATTAAAGAAATAAAGACATATATCCAGAATAAAAAGAAACATTCATATCAACTTTTGTGGTCTTTACAAGGGTCAGTGAGCCTGGAAAAAGTAAATTTTATCGCAGACTAAAAGTCAGAAAGATCTCTGTTTTAATGGTTAACCCAGGAAAATATAGGCTATTTATTTTTCCTGTGATCTATTCAAAAAGAGCCTGGATTAGCCAAACAAGACAGCAAATTCTGCATCAATGTTGACAGCAATATCTGCATACTCTGATATTCATCCTGCTCTGATAGATTTTATAGGACTTATAAAGCCGCATGTCTTCAGGATTCAATTTGCCAACTATGTTAGATTCAGCAATGACATTTTTCATCTTGATTTTTCTTTTCTCTGTCATCTCATATGCTGTTCCTTTTTCATTTTCAAGCACCCATATTGAAAGTTAGCTTCTATTTCAGGGATGTGAATCCATGAATTCCAGTATTTGTCCTTTTCAGGTTCTATCATGCAGCAGCCTTCATGTAGCAACAGTTAAGTAAGACAAAAAGACATCTCTTTGTAAAACATCTCTTATCCACAGCAGATGTCTCCTGTGTCCAAAATGATAGATACATCAATATCAACATTTCAGACACTAACATTCACAGGTAAATCTCAGACTTCCTACCAAGCTTAGGCTTCAGACAATGTAAAAACAAGGTTTTACAAAAGGCTGCTAAGCCAACAACTCACATGCTAAAGCAATGCAGTTTAAAAAGGACAAAAAAGGAAAAGAAGAAACTTTTTTCTTTTTTCTTTTTCTTTTTTTTTTTTTGTTTTAAGAAACAAAATAATATGCCATCAGAAGGCTGAGAAACTCACTGTTGCAATGACTTTCCAGATCTGCATGAGCTCTGGAAGAGCATGTATGCACTCACATATACTATGGCTAGAGCTTCCCACTGCAGAGTGAGCATTTTAATGCCAGCCAAGCAAGGCTGCCTGGGGTACACTGAGTGCAGTAATTGACATGACTTTCATTGAAAGCAAGCCCATAGGAACACCCAAAGAAATGAGTGCCATAGGAATGTTAAAATAGAAACTTATATAGATACTTTTAACTCTAGGGAAGTACAGTTGGTAGGAAGGGGTAATATCTTTTATTAAACCAGCTGATATGGTTGAAAAAGCAGGCAAACTCAGTCTCAAAGTCCCTTCATCAAGTCCCTAGTGATCCTCCTATAATTTACAATTTTTTGTCATCCACTCACATGAAAACAGTTGAAAGGAGTTTTGTTAAATGTCAATGGGACATTATTTTTTTTTCCCTTTCCATCACATTTGGGCTTGTGTTTTTAACCTCGAATGAAAGGAAATTATAAAGTAGACCAGGACAATGGGTATAATAAAAATATACTATAGTTGAATTGAATCACTGAAAAGCAAAATATTTCAGTTTTGCTTTTGGACCGTATCACTGGCATCTGAAACATACTGACCCAAAGCACACCGACTTGAGAAATTTTCACTAACAGGTATAGGAAATGCATAGCTAAATTAGAGAATAAAACTAGAGCAAAAAATGACCTAATCATCTTAATAGGTTTTTCCTGTGATTTATTATAAGCATTGGCAACTTGTGCTGACAAAAAACTTGGAACACCTACGCATAAATATATTCACACAACTATCCCTGCTCCAGTCAGTATTTAGTTCTGCCTGAGAAATAGTTGGCTTTAGCTCACCTTTTAATCTTTGTTTAAAGACAAAAGCCCCAGCTGTAACACAATCCAGAAATGACTCATCTCTCAGAAGTGACAATTTCAACAATAACTGAAATATGAAAGGGTCAACATTTGAAGAAATAGCCAAGATTTAGCTTTTAGTTTCTTACATCCAGAAATTTTAATAAAAGTGATTAGAAAATCAGTGAATCTTCATTTAGAAAAAAAATAGCTAAAAGTTTACTAAGTTTTCAGGAAGTCTCTGGTGAATTCAGCTGAAGAGTGGAAATTTCAATATATTTTTTTCTGTTTGTTTGTTCTCAAAATAAGACAAGTCACAGAACTGCAAACAAAGATGGAAAATTATTCTGAAACAGCCGATGAGGGAACAGCTGAATAAGTGCACCAACTGTAGATAGCAGACATGAATTTACACAGACTTGGACAGGTACCATAGCTGAGGTTAAAGGTGGATCTAGGGGCATAAATATGCAGGTCAGTAAGCAAAATTCAGAAGATTTATTTTATACTGTTCAATTTAGCCAAACATTTGACATGGCTTCCATTTGAAGGGGTGAAAATGTCAAGTGTGTAGGAGAAGGGTAGTCTATGATTCAGTGTAGGACCATGTTAATGATATCCAAGTTTGGTCCAAGTGGTTTGATATATCATTAGACCTGGCATGCCATGTGTCTGTCTGCATGACAAAACTTGTAAAAACATGTAGAAATAACATCTAAGCTTACAGAAGCAATATACTCTGCCCATAGCTGATTAGCCATTTCCTTATCAGAGTACAACCAAAGCTCTACCACTCCCTAATCCAAAGTCAGCTTGAGAATGTCTGCATAATATTTTGCATGAGAATGGCCTAAGAGATAGAAGATAAGCAACAGATAGTTTCAACCAGATTATTATGAAAAAATCAGTCATCTGATAGGTCTGTCTTTCATGGCTTTTATGTATCTGTGTATGGAAGATTTGGGCAAGTACATGAAGAACACAAAATCAGAGTTAGTCTTTCAAGAAACTGGAAAGTTCTTCAGTCTGAATGAAGGTAGACAGTTTCATAGAAGGACTTAGTCCCAAAAAACAAGCTTTAGAAAAGTAAGGAACTTGCTTGTAGCAGAAAGTAAAAGGGGGGGAAAAGCTAATAGAAAGACAACAAAATAATTCAGTATGTAATGGCAAAACTTTTTTCTCATTTTGATGGAATGCCTATCACCATCGGAGGTGACAGTTAGCAGTGCTGTGCAAACATTACAGGGGTTTTGAAACCTTTCTTCTATTTATCCAGCTGCTGAAGGCCAGACCATTTTGATAAAGGGAGCTCAACATAAACAAAGCAATTCTTCTCTCCTATCTTTTCACAAAAAAGGTTTCAGAGCTTTAAATAGAATATGAGGGGCATCTTATGACAATCACATATCTGAAAAATTTAAGTAGTCCAGAGCTATCTTCATCTATACTGCTAGAAAGCATTGCAACCATCTCAGAAGCAATCTTGCCTTACATTTATGTCATAATGGAGACAAAAATAACTTGTAACTTGGTCTGAAAGTCATTCAAAGAGATTATTTAGAATTATCATCCAACTTTATCTGCTCTTGCAAAGATCTTTCTCTTTAGCCTACTGATAATAAATGTCATGTATCTTTCACAGTGATGTCAGAAAGAAAAAGCATCTCTGCAGCAGACTTAACATTCTTTCATCCCTTAAAAATGATAGATGTCTAAAGCAGGAGATTACAGTATCAATGACTGAAACTTTAATCCATCTAACTTTGAAAAAACTTCTTTTAACACCTGAACAATCACTTTTTGCAAAGAGCAAAGTCATCCGTAGTTAACTTCTCATACTCCTAATAACCATGTACTATTACTACCCAAAGCCAGGCACAGAGTTTTCAACATTTCTTTGGTGATATATGTAATATTGTTTTAACAATTATTGGAAATAATAAGTTTTCAGTTGTAAGCAGTGTGCCTATCATCTAGCACCCATCACAATGTCAGTCATTTAGACACAAAGATCCATCACAAGTGACTCATAGGATCCAAAANTGCAGGGGTCCTTCAATCAGTTACCGTTGCCTCTATCAGTCACTCAGGAGACAGTGCAGTCTTATACCCTTTGATCATGGTTATATTATATTCTTTTTGCCCTCCCATGTTTCATTGCTGCTCCATTTCCAAGGCACAGCAGCATCTATGATACACACTGTGGTCTCTGTGGCATTAAATCTTTTCCTCCTACAGGGCATGTCTACATCCTTAAACCAGTCAGAGTGCAAAATCCCAGGTATTTGCCACAACTGCAGTAGGACCAGGTTGATTCAGCTTCTGCAGCTTTTCCCTTTTGGAGTTCACACCAGCGTGTCCATTCAAGTACTCAAACTAAAGATATTTAACTGCATCTTAGTCAAAGCAAAGCCATCATTAATCTCAACAAGAAAAATAAAACCTAACAGAGGCAATGTTGATAATGCAATAAACAATCTGCAAGTGCATCTGTCTCTCCTGAGATGAGATCAGTGTCTTCCCATACAATCTGATGGTCGCAGTCAGTGTGAGCAATATGTCCCTCTTTCTTCCTATCTCACTCTTTCCCAAGAATAATTTTTTTATGATTTTCAACTTGCTAAACATCTTATGTCCACAACTACTCCTAAAAGTCTGCCAGTGAGACTGGAAACCTCACTTCACCAGGGCAAAATTTACCAATGACTGGGTTTAGAGTGACTGCAACCTGAACTTACTATACAATTTCCAATCTGCTTGATGTTCTCACAAAACAGAGACAGTGTGTGCTGCTCATAGTCTGGCTACAGATGCAGCCTTCTGTCTGCCTTGAGAATGTGCATCAGTGACTAAAAAGTAAAATAAGTTGCAAAGTAGGAATGATACCAAGTTAGCTAAGTACTGCTCAGTCTCCAAAAGATTCAGTGGTCATGACGATCAGCAAATGAGGTGCTCAAAACACTGCTTCCAAGTAGAGGAAAAAGGAACTCCCTTTCACCTCCTTAATCCTACATGTTATTTTCAGATTTGCTGATTATATTTGAAAATTCCAAGGTCTGGGTTTTTTTGGTTTTCCTCCATAACTTTAAGTGACACTGAGAAATCCCCTCTTTCCCACTGTAGTCACCTTGTTACTTTCGTACCCCCAGGAACAGCTTGGTTGGCAAATCAGTGAGACTTTCCTGATTTTGTAATAGCTGTTCTATAATCATAAGTATGATGCAGAGTTTGAATTTATTTCCTAGAGTTTCAGAAACTATATTTGCCCTTCTCTGCCTCAGTTTGCATGTAAAGAAAGGAAAAACACAGCTTCATTGAAGATGCTCTGTAGTTTTTCTAAATGACTGACTTGTCACTTTCTGAACAGCTGCCTGTTACTGGCAGGTTTTTGCCCTCCATTTTCACTCAGTGATCTGATCTGTGTTTAGTGCTGTGATTCTGCAACACTTCAAGAGACACTCAGGAATTACACTGGAAAATGCAATCCTCATCTTTCTGAAAAACTCATGACATCTTACCTCTGGCACTGTTCCTCATTCCAATATGTATGAGACCAGCTACAAAATTTTGATTCAGCCATCTCTTGTTTCCCTTTAAAAATACCAGAAATTACATTTGACTTATCTATAAGAAAAAGATCTGTTGCCAGGAACACAAATTCCTTCTAAAGAAGCTTTCTTTTTGCTCCAGCTCTGTCTAGCTCTGGCAGGCAGTTGGAGGAAGTGAAATCCTAAGTCCACTTTAGTTGTTCTTAGTATGGAAATTAACAAAATAGTTCTGGTCCGTGACTAGAGTTTCTCCATGATTTAACACAATGAACTGATTATAGCAAATTCTATCCAGATTTTTTGCTTCAGTCTGGGCAGCTTCCTCATTATGTCACCTCTTTTCCTCTTGGTCTCAAAAACTCTAAAGAAAAATGGATGATTAAAAAAGGGCAGGCTCAAATTAAACTTCTAAATAAGATTTGCAATAGTGCTAAGCACTTTTAGTTTGCAAACGTCTTTGCTTTCTTCTCTTTTTTGCTGATGCATTTTAGCTACTTAGCATTACTTATTAATATCCCTAGGTTCTTGCCTTCGGACACATACTGAACAGCATTTTTCTGTGTGTTTCTCACAAGGAAGGCACGAGTAGTCCTTGCAGTATAACTAGCACTCCTTGCAGTACAGACTGCAGTGCAACAACCAGCTACAACTACGCAGCAGAGAATCTTAGAATCATAGGAATGTTTGTGTTGGAAGGGACTTTTAAAGATCATCTTGTCCAACCCCCTGCCATGGGCAGGGACATCATCTACTAAATCCAAAGGGTCAAAACGCTGTTCAACCTCTCCTTGAATGCTTTCAATGATGGATGGGGTACCCAAAATTTCTCTGGGCTATCTGTGTCTTATCACTTGTATCATAAAAAATTTCTTCCTTATGTCCAATTCAGTATAAAGCCATTGTCCCTTGCTCTGTCACTACCAACCTTGGTAAAAAAGTCTCTCTTCATCTTTCTTGTAAGACTCTTTTCATATTGAGATACCTCAATAAGGTCTTCCTGTAGCCTCCTGTTCTCCAGACTGAATAACCCACTGTCTTATCCTGTCTTCTGATGATTTTTATGCCTCCCTTCTGGACCATCCGGACTCACTTTAAGAGGCCTGTGTCTCTCCTGTACTGCTAATCCCAGATCTGGACACAGTACTCCAGGTGGGGATTTCAAGAGGGTGGAGTAAGAAACATACTGCATAAACATGTGGTTGGCCACAAGTTATCTAATGACTTTGTAATTTCTGATGTTTTTTCTTCATAAACATAAGTTTGTGAATTTTGATTCAGCCTCCAAATAGCTGCACAATGATGAATAGGAAAGTAGGAGTACACATCTCTTTCATAACCTGACTAGGAGTGAATATTTCATTCTTATGACCTAATAAAATGAGTGTTTATTGCTGCAACCAATGCCTTCTTTAAAGACGGGGGAATACTTCTGAATTCAAAGAATAATATTTCCTTCTTTATGAGCGACCAAGATGCAGTGTACTCTTTGCAGAACTTAATAACAGAAAATGAATACCCTGAAGACCTATACTGTACATATGAAAGGGAGAAAGAGAAGGTGGTTTTTCTTTCATCTGCCTTTCACATTAAATTTCCAGTTAGGAAATACAAAACTCTTTAGCAACTATGGAACCAGAAAATCAGTAGCTTTTTTTTTTTATTTCAGAGCAGAGCAAAAGTTTTTGTTGAACATTTCAGTGTAATTAATTAACTCAATTCAGAATAACAGCTGACATAATTAAGTATCAACTGCCCTGAGGACTTAAAAAGTTATTTTATCTACTACACAGATGATTTTTTGGCCATTTTGCTCAGGAAACTGAGCAGAGAAAATATATAGGGTTTTTGCTTACCAAAGATGGATAACAACTGCATTTTCTTAGAAGGTAACAGTAACCCTTATTATTAGTGGTTTACACAATTCATTATGAAATTATGTATTATGAAATTATGCATTATCAGTGTCTTTGGAAAAAATACACAACTCAAACATTTCTACATTTTCTGTGTTTCTTTTCTACTAAGTTTTCTGTTAATGGCCAAGGGATGCATTGCATTAGTACAAACAGAAGAGAAAAGGTTTCACAGCAAAGAATTTTGCAATTCATAGGTAAGAAGCTTAATTACCTTTTAGGCCTTTAAATCATGTCGATCTACATCATAGCCAGTATTAGTGCCATAAAAGAAATACACAAACATAAAGTGAAAATTTCCAGAGAGCTAAGTAGGTTCTCCATATTTAGAGTAACATTTCATTTCTTCACAATCAGTATCAGTGCAAACATAGATGCAGTAGAACTGAAAACACCTTCAGATCCTTCAAGATTAAGTGCTGAAAAGATCAAAGTTCCTTGCTTTAAGTAGTGAGAGTTGTTTAATATTTTGCTGACATTGAAGATTCATGCCTCCATGACAATATTTCAACAGTTAAATATTTAAACTTAATGGGAGAATCAAGGCTGAGAACAATTCTGTGCAAATCTATTATTAACCATTATGACAGCTTAATTTTGTATTTAGATGCTTTACTAATCACTAAAACATATTGTAATTGACAGACATTATCTTAGTGGGGTTGCATTCAACACAATATTTATTACAGATTCTAAATACTCCCTTACGGAGAATATTATGTTATATTTAGGGATAATCTAGTACAATTATCCCATAAATTAAGTGAAAGTGTTATCATTTTTGCAATATGGTGTTTTCATCCAAAGATTGTTCTAAATAGCAATGAAATAACAAATAGTTTGCAGTTTAACAGTATTATTATTAACTTATTACTTAGTTACCACAGATACATTCATTAGCAAGCAACCAACCAGTCATGCTCCATTTGTGGGAAAATACCTGGTCCAGTTTATCAATTTCTAAGAACACTGTTTCTGACCTTTCAAGTGAAAACCAGAATTGAAAAAAAATAAAAATATTCTTTTCTTATTGAGAGGTGACACGGACAGATGTATTATAACAAACCTAGATTTTCTTTCTTTCCCTCATTTTTCAAACTAGTCACAATAATTTTGAGGTAATTAAAAAATGGTTATGAAATTATTGTGGTAGTAGCCATAATATAGGTAGCATCACAAATTTTGAATAATAGGTGGATAATTTGAACACTTGAGGGATTTATTCTTATGTGCTTGAAGGATCTAAAAAGTAATCCATGTAAATTCTTCTGCATTTAAGTTTTCTAAACAGAGAATTACTTGAGGAAATCATGCAACATTTTAATTGCATTAAGTTGCTGAAATTAAAGATAAATGGGGAGCAATTTCTGCTTATAAAACTAACAAGAGCTAAAAAAGGACACTATCTTCAGTTCTGAGGTGAAAGAGGAGGCAGATGTTAACATAAAGACCTATGCTGTGTAAATACCTAATTACATCTGGAAGTACCTAGCACAATTCTCTTTTTTAAGCAAAAAAAAGGAAATTTTAGTAAATAATAGACCTAATTACCTGAATTATCAAATGCACATATGAAACTGATCACTTCATAATATAAATAAATACACTGAAAATTTTATTTTTATTTATTTTGGAAAATGCTGCATAGCACTGGTCTCAACTTAAAACTTTGAGTTAAATGCTGAACTGCGACCAAACTGACCAGTGAATGCCTTTTTCAGAAAATATAAATTCTAATCTGATAACTTTTCACTGTTGTAACTTTTGGTAAATAAAATTTAGTTTCTCATTATCATAAAACTCTTTGGACTTTTTTTAAATTTCAGATAGTGGAAATAAAAATTAACAAAGTTAACATTAGGCCTAGGAAATCACTCCTACTTAAAAAAATATTTATTTAAGTCTTGTTCTTTGGTGAATACAAAATCTATTTCTGTAGAAGTGAACAACTTCATAATTAATTAATACTGCCTGATAACTTAAAACAGCTGCTCCATGAAATTTGCATTACCTATATGCTCTAGGTTTTTATTAAATCTTTTTTTTTTGTCAGGATCAGCATTTGTTCTCCCCTGGTCATAATGGTTAATAACTTTCTATGTCTGTTGTTGGCTCTGATGGACACCAATACCTGATTTGTGCTGGGTTGGCATAGTGAAGGAGGGACTAACTTTCAGTTAGCAGGAAAGCTAACAGAAAAAGTGCTCTTTGTAAATGTAAACAAATTCTCAGAACATCTTTGACCTCCAAGTCCATGCTGGCATCAACAGAAGTAGGTCTTGATGTAGCTTCTTTTTAGAAGAGCAGAAGTGGTAACAGCAGGACCATTAAATAGGAGCAGATTGTAATGGGTCATTTTTCTTGCTCTGTGAAGCCAGCCCTCCTTACACTCTAATATTTGAGGAGTAGGCAGTTCTAAAATTATGATGTCTGTAAGATATTCTAAAATTGTAATCAAATTGAAGTACCTGTAAGTCAGCATATTTAGACAAATTTTAATACTTAGTGTTGGAGCTGAAAAACAGGAGCTATTTTTGCTCCTATTTGAACTATTTTTGAAGGTATGGTCACAGTTTGCCCACAGTTTGCCCAGCTTCTACTATGGAATACCATATTTTAAGATGTGATTCTGATAAGTGAAAAGCCATCAATCCATACACAGAGTGTAATTATATGAAAAGAAGGACTATTTTTCCTACAGTGTTTTTTACTTTATTTACTGAAGTGTTTAAATTCAAAAATAAAGAGGAGTTAGTGGAAGATTAATTTGCTACACATTTTTCTTTATTTGCATTGTGGTGATCTGTTGGCCTGGGAAAATGAGTAGAAACTGAGTGGAGGGACATAATTAAGTATGAATGTTGATGATATAGATTCATATAAATCAGACGTTACTTAATTTTAATAGAGCATTTGTTCTCACTAGACTGTCTCTTTATAGTAAACCAATGCATATTTAGAGAGTTAAGTATGGAAAAACAAGCTACTAAATTTGTAATAATATTAATCATTCTTGCTGATTATTCTAATTTAGAAAAGGAGCTGAAACAGCACCAGCAGCCCCTTCTTCCAAACCACATAAATATTTCTTTCTGTTTCAGGGATTTACATACGGCAGAGAAGACAGCAATGTGTGAATCATGGGAGAAGTGAGTGAAAGTGATATATACCCAGTCTCTCCATGTCACCCTGCAGACTTAACTAGGAAATAATAACTAATGTCAGGACATTGTGTCTAGTAAGGATTGGTGCTGGTGAAAGTACTGTGACACTTCCAACAGAACAGTTGCCATGGAGCAAACTGTCTTCTTTGATGTTGCTATGAGGGAAACTGGATGTTTAAATGTCATTAAGTCCTTAAGCAGCAATTTGAATACACATGTTGGTCACAGGCAAAGGAGTCTCCATGAGGAGAAGTCGTAGTTCATAATATATAACTGCTTCTCATGGTTCCACTAGCACAAATGTTGCTTCCAGAATGATAGCTATTGATGAACATTTCCTATTGGAAGCTTAATGAATGGGCTCCTTATATCAGATTTTATATTTGTCTTTTAATTCTGTAGATTTTAACATTTCTTTCCCCCAAAGAACTGTATTTTCTTCGCTGGAAAACAGAACTGAAGGATATAACACCAGAAAATAAGGAAGTCCTTCTTAATGTTATAAACCTGCTTGATTTTTTTCCTTACCTTTAAATTGACACACCCAAATTATTTTTCCTGGTTTTATCTACTTTTCCTTCCTTACATTATCACCATAGATTGCTTCCAAATTGAATAAATGGGAAAAGTGTGGAGATTTTTTTCCTTGTCTAACTATGAACCACTCCTCCCACAACTTGGATTCCAAAGTTTACATGCAAAAATAGCGTACAAATGCACCCAGCAATGTCAAACAATGATCTGCTTAATACATTATAGCACTTATATATAGTTCAAAGTAAAAAATTGTAGGAAAGATGAGGATTCAGAAGGATATAGTGCATATTCTACTAAATGTTTGTATGCAGTCAAATAAATGATCCAGCTTCACTGTGTCTTCATTTGAACTGATTCTTTGTACTCTGAAGAACTGGAGATAATGGTCAAGAGGAAAGGAAGAGAATGAATTCTCAAAATTGAGCTGTGAATTAATAGCATTTGCCTCTATACCTGTTTTTTATATGTGTAATCTGAGGATAACAATGGTGCCTTCCTTTGCTTAGAAGGACAGATTGAAATAAAGTGAGAGCCACAAACAGAAACAAAGAACTAAAGATTTCATTACTGATTAGGGATCTCAGTATTTTGCTTCTCTGAAGATAAAGAGAGGCCTTTCAGTACAGGGCAGACAGATGAAGTCCCTTGCATAACTAATGGAAAATGAACAGAACAACATCAGAAACTGTTTTATGAAGAAACCTGTGAGATTATACTTACAAGCTGTAGAGAAGTGGCTTAAAGGCAAACATTCTTCTTTACTTTGCACTTCACTTTTTATATATGAGGCACTTTGGAAAGTTTCTTATATACTGTACTGTACTATTGTCAGTGGCTGATTTGTGGTGCTGTATTGAGCCTGTTTTGCCTTTAGGGCACAAGTCCTCAGAAGCACTGTTCTGAATCTTTGGTACAGTTCAGCTATTGCAAAATCATCATGTACAGGTAATGACAAAGTTATAATGAAATAATATTCTGGTTTGTTCTTAACTCTGTGCTCTAGACTGACTCAATAAAAAATGCATTTTAGTCCACATTCAAGTGAAAAATACAGCAATACATCCACTGAATGTGTAGTAATACAAGACTACTTAGTTCTATTTCAGAGTTTTCTTTGTTACAGAAAAACAATTTTAAAAGAGATTCTATTAAGAGTATGATGTTAATATTTCCAATAAATCACCTGAACATAGTCAATTTACACTGGAGAAGTTCCAGAACTATAAATCAGAGCATTCTTGGCACTAGAAAAGTGTTTTCTTACCTAGATGAGAGGAGGCCATAGGCTGTGATTTTTCATTACTTTCTGATGGTCCATTAAGCAACTATTGTATCTATAACCAAGATATGTTGCAGTTCAAACCAAAATTATAGGTATAATACACAAATCAAGGTAAGGGGCTTTGATCTATATTGCATCAGGGATGAAACTAGAGAAATATTATTGCTCTTTTGTCCCAGACAGATATGAAGAGCAATGACATGTGAAGAGATGGCTTAACAGAGTTACTACTCTATGAATTAAATTCATCTAGCAATTATCAGTTCTCTTTTTTTCAAATAACAGAGGCTATCATTTCCTTTTTATCCACCTTCTGGAAATTACTTCTGTTAATCCCTCCCATTCCTCTCTCCTCCTCCCTGCTTTAAAGGTAGTATCTTGTCCTCTACTATGACTGGTTTTGCCCTTTTTATCATGACAACTCTCAGGGCCTAGATCAAATTGACAATAAGAGCTTATTAGAGGTAACTAAGTCAGGTGGCTGGGTTCCAGCCTGGACCCTGGGCTCCAGTCAACAGAGAGAAACACTCCTTGCTGTCGGAGGAGACCAAACTGATAAAGAATTCATCAAGTGGCAGAAATATTACAAGCGCTGGGCAGATGAGGACGCAGAGGTCCAGGAACCCGGGATACTTATGCAGCAACTGAATTGGGACTATGAGGGCTTTTGCACGGACACTTCCCCAGCTTAAATGTTATACCCTTAATATGGCTTCCCTGTTTCTTCTTCCCACAATCCCCTGGAATTCTCCCACCAACCTCATTCTCCTATTGGTCCTTTTGCCACTCCTCCCCTCCCTCCTTCCCTTCGTTTTTGTGCACCCAATGAAGTGTGTTACTCCTCCTCGTTTCTGGCCCTCTTCCCCGCCCACATCCGGGAGATTTGAGCACGCCCCTTATAAGCAAACGCGTGCCATTAAAACTGGCTTTTCCTTGTGGACTCCTGGCTGGTGCGGACTTATTCCGTTCAGAGGGGTCGCTGGGCCGGGAGTGGGAGGAGCAGACCCCAGCTTCTGAGGGGCCTGATCCTAGGGAGCGCCGCTTGCCACTTGCCGCTTTCCTAGCCTGGCTCCTGGAAGCAAAAACCCCTCCACTATATTAGTGGAAAATATTAATCCACTGATACCTTGCTAAGTCATCTCTTAAAAGAATTGGAAGTGCTTTTTTTTTTCTACTATTGATGCCACCTAGGATGACCATTCATAAGCGCCTCAGCTAGAGTCACTGTGTGCAGGTATGAGCCTGATACCAGAGTCTGTATTGCATCACATTAATGAGTACCTTTCTATAAGACTTTCTGGCTGTCACAGACTATAAGCACACTTGGAAAAAAACCTTTGCATACCAAACCGAAAATTGGAACTTGCTATTCAGCTCATTTTATTACTTGTCTCTTTTTGTGCTTTCCCCAGCTCAATCAACATGGAAGTGAAAAGAAAAACTTTTCCCAGTTCTGTAGATGGTATCAAATGCATTAGCCAATGCAAAGTAAAATCTGACTTTTATTCAAGGCACAGCTAGAAGATACTGATGCAGAAGTGAGAGAAGATCATTTGGAGAAAGAAAGCCAGCTACTGAATCTGCATATGCGCTCTGGTGTCATGTTGCAATGCCTCCTCCCAGGTGCTTTTGCCCTGTCTCTAATCCTGATCTCAACTCACAGAAGATCAAGCCTTGGAGATCTTTGCCTTTGTAAGTAGTATATTCTGGCCCTTGTGTCTTGTTCCTCCCTTTCTCTACTTCATCCCATGATGATTCAGAAATTACTGAATATTATGTGCATGTATATAACACATTTGCAGTAGACACACAGTACTGATTAGGGAAAATCTTAAAACGTTTTCTCTTTCAAAAGTTTATTCTTTCACCAGTTTATTGTTCTCTTTTGCTTTTCTGTTTTGTATGGGCTTTGTACCTAATATCATGAGCATCACTATATTACATATTGTCATTTTAGCTATGTGGTAAGTAATGTGACTATCATTTGTCACATGTAGTATAGTTTGTTCTTCCTTCAATTCTCCCAGGTACATCAGATTTAAAAAAAAAAAATGCATACTCTATGATATTCTCAAAGCATATAGACGCATACATTTGCTTCCTTGACTGCTACAGGAAGATTTGCAAATCTGTATTCTGTTGTTTTATCCTAAATCTTCATTATGCATGTTGCAAAATTTAAAATAGCGTTCTAATCTCAAGTTTCACAACTTCGGCTTAAATAAACCTTGTTAGGCACTAATGGACCAGAAATATTTCATGTGGTATCAAGTCAGACAACTGTTTTCATATCATAATTCATTCTGAGTAATATCTAGAGAGAGCTTGTGGGATAACATTTCATATTATGGGAATATCTGTACCATGCTCAAAGATATGAATTAAAATTCAGCTCTCAAATTACATTGATATTGAAGCTCATCTATCCACATCTTACTTCATAGTGTATTACACTACATCTGTCTACTTAGGAGGACTAGGAAAACCTATAGTCTGCCCATGTTCCTAAGATGCAAAAAAGGAATGATTCACATGAGCAGACTTGTAAGAAGTCTGAAATTAAAGTCTAGAGCAAAATCTGAAATTATGCTTGAGGGTATTGGTACATTGCCATAATTTCTCATAGGGATTGTTTTTGTAAGCCAAATGATATTGTAATGCTCTACATCTTAAAATCAGAGCACCATTTTGCTGTGAAGGAAATATAACAAACTCCACAAAATTTCATTGCAGGATCTGACATAAGGTGCTGTCAAACACAGAGCCCAAAACTGTGACAATGGCAGCTGTTCCCTTTGGCAAAAAAACATCTGGGAAAACTATGCAGAAAGAGATTTTTTATCTTTCTCACACACCATGATCTGAATGGAAGTATGCCCAAAATATTAGCCATGTGGATGAAAGAAGCTTCTAGAGCTGGTAACCAGTTTAAGTCTACGTTGTATGCTCAGTCTGTTCTTGTTAAATGGGGAATGCTGACAAACTGAGAACAAAACCCATAATTTTCTATAAGGAAAAATTATCTCTTTAGAATTTATTGCAAATGCACAAGTGTGTCTCATAGGCTCAGCCTGCCTAGTCCAAAGGCACCTTGACCCTGAAGAGATTCACTCATACAGTTATCTCCTAAAGAAATACCAACCAACATTAGGCTGTAAGAGTTAAAGGTTATTTTTTCACAAGTACAGTCAAAGACAGGAACATTGGGGAAGGGTTTCAGTGGTCTCACATTGCAGGAATGCCAGCTTGAAGTGCATTTTGAACTCCTGTTTAGCTTTGAGTTTTACCCACAACAAAATTCTTTGAAATATGAAGGGGACCTGAACAAAGTAGGGGCTAATCAACATTATATATTCAACTAGGGACATAGTGCATTTCTTGTTTGAATGATTGCTTTGAATTTGTACATAAAATACTAGGTTCTTACCTCCTCAAAATACCCATCACAATTTGTTTGAGGAAAATTAATTTTGCTGTTTACTGGTAAAAAATTGAAATTTCAGGACACCCAAATTCAGAGGTAGTAGCATAACCTCATGAAAACATGACCTGAAACATTGTCAATAACATATGTGCAATCTACTAGTTAGCTCGGCAGATTTTCACAAAAGAACAGGCTGTAGAAATTTTTTTTTCCATTTTGTTATATGTGGAGAAAAAAACTTTCAGATGTGCAGGTCTTTCTGCTGTTTTGGTCTGCCTATTCTGGCTCTTTTTCAGTGTGTATGCATATAGTATGATCAACATAATTATGCATGAAACGTGTAGAACAAAATTATGATAACCAAAAACTTGATTATTAATAAGCTCAATATGAATGCAGGTATACATAAACATATCAAATGTAAATGTAAAACATTCACTCTGAGTCTTAATGTCTGAATATATTCTTTCATTTTTCATATTTAAAATAAATTCTATTGAGTAGGGTTTTTAAAGTATGAATATTAACAATACCATACCAATAGTAAAAATTAACAATTAAAACATTAACAATAAATATGTATGACAAAAAGTAGAAAGAATAGGGGGTTTTGACCTTGCAGCTCTCTTTAGTCTGATGACTGAATGCCCTGTCCCTGACTGCTGTTCTACAAACAGGCAGTGGTCTGTAAACAGCTTTAAATAGTCAGAGCCAAATGATGCAGTGATGCAAAGAGCAATGCAGTCCAACTCTCAGTTATTCTGTTTATGAAACACAAAGAGTTTTCCACATTAAAAATCCTTAGCCTGGTGGGGAAAAAAAAAAAAAGGCAAAAATATAAGGAATATTAAACTGTTATCTATAAATCATCATATGGAATAACAATTGCAAAAAGACTGAAAAATAGCCCCAATGGCATCAGTTTTGATCCTAAAACAAATTATCTTTCAAAAATCATGATAATTAGAAAAGTAATCAAATTCATGAAAATTAGAAGCACCTGAGAAGTGGCTACTAAAGTTTAAAACAAATCTACAAAAACAAATGTCAAGAAATAAATATATCTTTGTTAACATAAATGAACCCTAGATTTGTTAGGATTTTTGAAGGAAAAAAAAAAGAGTAAAACAGGACAGTATTATTACAAAAATTTAATTAATTTTGTACACAGACTATGTATAAATGATCTAGTGTATTCTCATCTAGAAATATCCAGGATAGTCATATATAAACTTTGGAAAAGGAATGTTTTTAGAAGCCCAGAGGTCTTTGTGCAACTTATCCTATATGGTAAGCTTATTAGTTTAATTGAGGTAGAAGGAGTGTGAAAACATGTTACATACAGTGGCAGCTATATTCAGATATCATCTTTCCTGGCAGTTATTTTTAGTCTGCCTTGCAGAAGTGAATACAATTTGGAAAAATAAATAATGAACTTTGATTAAAGTTATCAGACATTAGTTCCTAAAAGTTACATCCAAAAGATTTTGTCTTAAAATGAAAAGCAAGTCATCTTTTGATCAGTCTTTGGAGAAAAATTAGAGAGATACTTGTATACATATGCTCAGTTTGTTAAAAAAAAAAATATACAACAAACCTGATCCAGAAAAAAAAGCTGAAAATAAAAAGCTGAAACTGTGTTTTATAGCTTCAAACACTGTCTTCCCCCAAAGTATCTAAACCATAAAGTTTTTCAACAGTCTTTTCTGGTGTTGTCACAAGCCCTTCACCAATTTTAACCAAACAATAACAGCAACAACTATTTGGAAGGAAAAATAAAGAAAAACTGAAAATAATACTTCCCATAATATAAACCAGTATGACAGCCTTCATTTAGATTTTGCTTCATTTTCCATGATCATGAAGTTCAAAACCAGCCATGAGATAGCAGATTCACAGCAAACCCAGGTCTCTCTAACTCTGCAGTATTGAGCAATCTTCAGCAATCAAGATCAGAGATAGATTAAGGTTAAAGGAAAGAAGAGATACTTCAAATTAATATCCAGACTTAACTTTCCAAAAATTTCTTTTGATCATAAATTACATATAATGTGCCCTTCAGCATGTACAACATTTATCTGAAAAATAAAAAGATTTGTCAACCTTAATAAACTATCCCATGATCCCTTCCAATTTCTTTCCACAATGCTGCCTGTGTTTAATGCGTTGAAAATCATTCGACATTAAAGGCCATACCAGGGGAAAAGTTAGCAAGAACTTTGTCACAATACAAATTACTAGCTCCGTAAAATATTTTTCAAATGCACCAGCTTTTTTTTTATGTTGGTTTTTTGTTTGTGCTTTTTTTTACCTTTTTTTTAATTTTAAAAACCTATTTAAGGCACAAAGTTAAGGTGTAGATTACTCAATCTTTTTATCTCATATGTATTCCCATGTATGAAGTGAAACTTACCTTTCAAAATTAAACACAACCTGTCCCAGAAATTGCAAGTTCTGAAAATTTACTTTTCTGTGGATTTCAGTCTTATAAATACAACATATAGAGGATTAATTTGTCATAATTCAGTGTCTCAAAAAATAAATATTCAATTCTAATCTGGACATTTCTATAATGAAGAAAACAGGTAAAGAGCAAATAATCTAAAAATAGACAATAAAAAATAATTCAAATATTAGGCTTAGACATTTGAGTGTTACATGGTCAAAATTGACCAAACAACATCCACACACCTAATGAGAGGATAAAATAAGTTACACTGGGGAATAATCAAATTTGGGGAATTAAGTGTGCAAAAGAACTAACTCCGTTAGAAATTTACTCCCTCTATACAGGGAGTGTATACATATACTTTGTTTTGAAGGATATTTCAAAGTGCCTGAAGTTCCCAAACGTAATCTGTGGGTTGCAGATTTTTAATGCCAACTTGGTAGTTAACAATTTCACATGTACACAATTTCATCAGGAACATTGCCAAAGCAGCCAACTTTAACAGTCTGTGTCTATAGAGGATTTAAGGAGCAGTGGTTTCCAAATATTCCTCAGGTATGAATTCTGCATCACCAGAAAAGTTGAGTCTTTTAATCTGTTCATTTGCTTTATTTGCTCAAGAGACTCTCTCAAATTAGATTATGTAGAAGACTACCTATATAACATATGTAATTGTCTTTAAATGCAATTTTCCATCTGGAAACAGGAAGGTAATTTACTTCCTAGGCACCATCAAAATTTCTGTGGTCCAGCAGCAAAAGTTTCACAAAATTATGAGTGGTAAATACATTACAAATCAAGACCTATGTGAGTAGTACAGATACTCATCTCAAGGGGTGTTTTGGCCCACTTACAATCTAAATTGCCCTTTGAAATGTGTTCTTTCTTGCTCTTCACCATAATGGGAAAGTAGGGGAACCACTTTGCTAAAGACCAAGGTTAAGTACCTGAAGATATTCATGTAACTCCAATTTTGAAATAAATATTTTGATTATGAGACTATGCCTTAAGAAATTAAGAATAACTATTGCTATCTGTAGAGAAGTTTACAGTGTTTTCTCCTGAGCAATTAGGAAAATATTAGCAAGATAAAAAAAACCAAACAACTCTCTATCTATTGAAAAAAAAGACACCAGAAGAGAGTGAAGAATAATTCTGTGCACTTGTTAGATTTTTTAATAGCTAAAAGAAGTTTCTATGGTAATGAAAAAATTTATTACACCATTAGTTTACACAAAATAATAACTTACTCTACAAAAAGTGCTTTCATAAAAAATTGTCACCAAGAGCTAGCAATCAAGGGCAAATGAAAGCATATATTCAGTATGCTCACTAAAATACTTCAAAATTGCATTTATATCTCCAAATAGTCTGTCCAGAATATTATTTTTTATTCCTATTAATCCATTATTTTTGCATCGGCTGTAAAGCAGAGATTCTCTTTGTTACATTAAAATTATTCTAAAATATTATATAGCCTTAGAAGTCTCCCTGCAACAACAACAAGAAGAAAAAAATACACTGAGTTTTAATGTACTCTTACAAATTGATTTGCACTTTGCTATATTAACAGATAATCAGAACAAATGAAAAAATAAGGCAGTTTATGCCCACCTTCATCTTGGCAATTTGGTTAAAAGCATAGATTAATAATTGTGGTTTTTACAGCACTTTCCTTGAGTTGATTTGTTAAATTTCAAACTTTTATTCAAGCAAAATACTACCTAGATTTATTAAGAAATACTTCACAGTGTGTCCTGGATATGTAAGACAATAATGATTCAAGATGTATGTCACTAATAGAAATCATTGTTTTAACAGGGTCCAACAGAGGTGAGGATGAATATAGTACTTAATCAACTCTACAGAATTTACTAGACTCAAAATAAATTACTGCTTTGGGTAGAGTTGTGGGGAATTTGTTGTCTCTTACCTTCCAGAAGAGTAGTGCCTTTGCATGTTTTGTTCACCTTTTGCACAATGTGCTTAGCAACACACAGCCCTTATATCTAATACAGTTCTTTTAATCATTGTAATAAAATAATAATAAGCACAACCACCAGTAACAGTAAATAAGGAGCAAAGTAAATAATGAATTAATAATAATGCAAAAATAAATATATAGAGGAATATATAGAGAGGAATAACAATACATTATAGACTACCACAAATTCAGATGTGACCTGAATAGTTTTATAATTTTCTTTGGACATAATGAAATATCTGAGTGCTGATTCTTATGAAAATGGGGTGGAGTTTTATTATCCCAAGGGAAAAAAAACACAGTTCAAAATATCAAAATATTTATCTAACCTTCCCCATGTATATTCAGTAGTCACATCTGTGGTGGTGCACCAATTAATATATACCTCACTCATTTAAGAGAAATCTATTCCTTTATGTAGGGGTGTTACTGCACATGGGCTGGCATCATCCTGGTTCTTGCCTTTTTAACTTCTACACGTGTGTATGAAAGTGTTGTAATGTTCTTTGACAGTGCAAACCGAAACCTCCAAACTTATAACTCTGTGTCTTATAACTCACTCTCGATAACACAAGAGATGAACCATTTGCCTTAATGTAAGGGGCTATGGGTTAGATGTCTGAAGTCAGGATAATAATGAACACTTCTTTTTAATTACCATCATGTGAGGGGAAAAAGACACCTCTGAAGAATATTCATTCCCATCTCAAAATAGGTATCTAAGATGAGAAAAACCAATAGACTTCCAGTGACAATAGGAGTTTGAGTGACTGGCTTAGACTTAACTACTAACTTTCAGGCAGCTGAAGCTGGAGATGTCAAGTATCACCTCCTGCAAAAAAAAAAAAAAAAAAAGAGGTCCACTGGCACAAGCCTAAATAGTTACATTTTTCCAGATCAAAGTGCTCCAAGTAGTAAATAAATAGTATACAATTAACAAAAATTTTCTGAAGCACCACAGGTAGCCGTGCCTCCAAGCATAGTTTCTTCATTACCCCTGTAGTCAGACAGAATGTGTAAGTGCCATGGAAGGTCTCAAGAGGTTTATCTTACACAGGAAAATACATGGATACACAATGACTCTCCAAAGGCCTGCATAGCCCCATCACTGCCCTGTTCAGGGAAGCATGTACTTCTCCTCATGGAAGGCTTCATAAGGAGCAGAGGAATGAGATTGCTACATTAGGCAAACTGGATCCTATCCCAGCGGTGTTTGGTAGAAACTGTTAGTCTTCACTTTCCTGTATTCACCCTCGATTACGCTACTGCAACATAAATATTGTTTTTATAGCTGAAATATCAACCCCTTAAAATCTCTGCTTCAATAATGGGATTAGTGACAGCACCTCAACCATAATAGCATAACAGTGCCATTATAATTATCATTACAGGAACAGATCTTACAGCAAGGCAGAGTGGTACACTCATTAATTCCCTTGCCTGATGCAGCCAGGAGTCAGATACAGCTCCAAGTCTAAAGGTCAGGAGTCGTATCAATCTGCTTCATAAATGTGGATTTTAGTGAGATGCAATGTCATGAGGGGACAGCAGAGAAAAGCGTCTGTGTTCATACACTGACCCTGAAGCAACAAATTGAAAATGTTAATATCCATTTAGATTAACTTTCTATAACTTTTATTTTATCATAATGGTGATAAAAAACCCCAAGGAAAATTCATACATTAACACCTGATTAACAGATTTAGCTGTGGATTTGTTGCTGTTATTGCATTTAGAAAGTTTGCTTGTAAGAGTGTACCATGAACACTGAAGCTTTCTATTACTTACAAAATCAATCCTGTTTCAATATCCTAACTTTATATTGCAGTGTCAATATGCAAAGTCGTTTCCTTTTACCTTGTGAGCCTGAGCTCATATCCTTCTTGCTTTAGAAATTTAGGTTCCCTGAAAGCTTGTGCATTTAAGGTAACAGTGAGACAGCTCATAATTTGGACATTAATTAGTGTTTAGTTTGCTGTTTGTCTTAAGCAATGTTTACACATGACAATATATCCTTTTTTCAATAGGGTGGCAATGAATGATGAGACAGCCAAACATCACCATGGCATAACATCATACTATTTGAATAAAGATATACATTGGAAAACCAGTGGACACTAAACAGCAAACTTTCCCATACATTAATATATATTGGGGTTTTTTTATCTTCTGTGTCCATGCTTTGTCTAGAAGTCTCGAGTAACTGCAGTTAACTTTTCCTTGATGACTGTTAGCTGACTAGAGTTCACAAGCTTCATTAACTTGAATGATTGAAGAAAAAATTCAGTTAAAAACTGTCATCATTTATATAGTCATTTATTTATTTCTGAAGGAAGTTTTTTCTTTGGAGAACTGGAAAATCTTTTATTAAATATTCTTACTTTTCCTGATCCAGTATGTTTACATCTTAACCTACATATACAGCAATTTATAAAACTAATTCTAGATGCTGTGTCAGTGTTTTCTTTCATCATCTTTCGAGTGCTAAAAAAGTTTTAAAGTTCAAATTCATATCAATCCATAACACCATACTGGCATGTTTCTTGTTGGTTGAAGCTTATCTTTTGACAGACAATGTTACCTATGAAAACTTCCTCAGAAAATAATTCCAATTGCATACTGTACACAGATATAGTACTCAGTCAGCATCAAAAAAAAAAGACCCTAGTTGAAATGGTTTCTTCCTTTTAATACAGTGTATTATTAGTAAAACTACTGTTGCTTTCCTACATGAAGCAATGCAATACTCCTGTCCTGCCTCCACCTGTGACCCTGCCCTGCATGATGAGCTCATTATGCACATTTCAAAAGATGGAAGCCCTTCAGGAAACATTCTAGGAGCAAAATACTTTGTTCTGTTCCTCTAGAACAAAACATGGGCAAACTCACAGAAGGGTCACAAGCTGAGAGCTTGATTATTGCTGCATGTCATTCAGTGGAAGCTGGATTACAGGCAGTTTTGGCCACTGACTTAAATGGCCTTTGCAGTTAATCATTGCTGGCTTGCAAGTGAGCCCAGCCCAGCTGCTTGTATCAGCTTTTGGACAGGTAGCAGGCAGGCAATCAAGACACAGTGAAACATGAAGTAATGATCATTACAGAAAATGGATGGGGGAAAGAGAGAATATCCCTCATATGTAAATCTGATAAAATCATTACGTGATTGATGTTGGGCAGTTTGCTTGTTTCCTTTTCTTTCAGACATGTCAGCACTGGCAACTGGGAACCAAACAATAACAAATCAATCCCATTGTCCCTAGGCATAATTAAGCACTGGTATTTGGATAAGACTGCTATCATGTTTTCTAGAAATAACACTATTCACTGTCATATTTTCAGTGCTTGTTGCAAAAAATTCAAGGACCTTTGAATGCAAAGAGTGCATATGTCAAATCATATCTGAAATATTGAGTACACAAGTGACTAGAAAACACTAGGTTTTTCCTTTTTTAACATGGGCAAAAACGTTTTTTTCTCCTTGCTCTCTGAGGTTAAAATGCTTTGAACTGAAAATTAACAATAAAAAATCAATTGTTATACATCCATCCCACAGGCTTAAAACTTCCACCTACAAAAGTGATGTTGAAGAGAAAAAACATTGTCATTAGGTAAGTATGTCCTTAAGTGTCAGTAATGAAGTCTAGAAAATTGAATTACAGACAAACTCAAACAGTAAGAGGATTCAGACTGAAGTCTCTAGGAACAATGGAAAGGGAAAAGGGAGAGTCAAATCACCATAATAAGACTTATTCCTGCTATAAGGAAAAGAACTGTAGGATGAGATGCTGAAAAGCAGTGCCATGGTAAGGGACCTGGAGGTCCTGGTCAATGGCAAGTTGAATGAGAGTCAGCAGTGCCCTGGCAGCCAGAAGGGCCAACCGTGTCCTGGGGGGCATCAGGCAAAGCATTACCAGTCTGTTGAGGGAGGGGATTGTTCCGCTCTGCTCTGCTCTGCACTAGGGTGGCCTCACTTTGAATATTGTGTGCAGTTCTGGGCACAGCAATATAATAAAGATGTTAAGTTATTAAAGAGCAGAAAAACTGTGATGCACTGGGTAAGAAAATAGCATGAAAAAAGTAACTTCTGGAGATCAATAATTTTATCATACCAAACCTTCATTATGATGATGCTTTACTTACATTAAAATACTCAAACCCAGGAAATACAGAGACAGATTGCTGACCATAGTTTTAACTAGGTTCCTTGAAGTTCACAAAAAGAAAAACTAGTAAGTTTTACAAGTATCTATTACACCTCCAGTAAATTCATGATATACATAAAATTCTAGATCTTTAAGTGTCTGTAGCTATATACGCAGAAGGGAATATGTCAGGACCCACATGTTTATAGCTGTGTAAAACCCAACCTAACTACTACCTAGCAAGAAATTATTTACCTTGCACTAATCAGAGCTTTTTAAGATTTATTATTCTTTGCAATGTACACATTCTTCTGCTAATATAGGGAGATAGCATGAAGGACTGAGGTTAGCAGTACCCTTTCTGTGCACACACACGACAAATCTTCTCATTTGGAGGGAAAGGTTTACAGGGACTCCCACTGACCCCAGAGCTGTGCAAAGCCACAAGACAGGAGTGGATACTGGCTTAACTATATGATGTCAATAAAGCCAGTGTTCCTGAGAGAACTCCTGTTATTCTAAGTAGCTTTTTCTCATTGACAACCATGCATTTGTGCACATCCCAATTAGTAGAGCATTTCAATCCATTGGTGTAATATCAGAATATCAGAAAAGAAAACACCATGATGCCCTGGAACTGGACATTTCACAGAGAATTAGGTCACCATTGGATATATGAAGGTATGTGTATACATTTGTTTCTTGTTTGCCATTATAGCAGCTGCTGTTCCATTATGTATACAAGGACCAGTTTAAATAGTCTTTCAGATGAAAAATGTAGTCCAAGCACTGAAAAACCTTTTGCTCTTCTTTATCTCAGTTGTTAGGCAACTAGCACTCGAAGTGGATTAAGGATTATACTCAGGCAACTTTCCATGTTTTCATTCTGAATTCTTCTGGGTTATTTCACTGAAAATGATAAAATGAAAGAAACTCAGTTTTGGAAAGGTCTATGGACCTTCTCCTAAGTGTGAGAGAGGAGTAGACTTCATCTTAGTTTACCTCCATTGGTGAGAAGAAATGGCTATGTTCTTCAAACAGCAGTTTTCTACAGAAGCTGTGGAAACCTGCAGGCTCACCCCTTGTCTTGGGTAGTTTCACTGACAGCAGCTGACACAGGTTGCAGTTGGAGCTTTGCAGACCCTTTATTTTTCCTTCTCTTTTTGCCAAAGGCTGATCCCAGCTGGGCTGCCAATATTTGGAGCCAGTCTGCAGGTTTAGTCTCACTGCAGTCATCACGCAGGTAAGCTAAAAAGCTGAAACATATCAAAGTTAACTACTCCCCAGATAGCTTCTCTCCTTATTTTTTTTCCCCACAAAACTCTCATTGTGCCTCCAGTGCTTTCAAAGAGTAATATAGAGAATTCTCTTGCCACTAATTTTGGTCCTATAAAATTTGCTCAATTACCATGAAGTGCCATGTAGGAGAGGAAAATGTGTCTGTGTTCAAAGGCATTTAGTTCCAATCCCACCAAAGTTCTATTTGTCATTTAGAAATGCTATTACCTCTTCATTAATTGTATTGCTAGTTCTACCTTTTGAAAGCAAGAGGTGGATAGGCAGAATTAAAAAAAAAGTACAAAAAATTACTTGTCGATCACATTTAGTGACTGTATATGGGCTGTGGAGGAGATGCATTTTCTTCAGACTGAGAGATTCAGTCTCCATTAGTTTTTTCTACACGCAAAGAGTGGATGGATATACGTAACGAAACATTTAGACCATTTAAGAAGCTCTAAAAAATATTTTCCACTAGTTTACTTACAAGGCATTGATGCACAATAGAAGGCGTTTGGAGCACACATTACAGTACATCAGTTGAGCACAATTAACTAATAGTCAGAGGGAAGCTTACTGCATGGCTTGTTATGAACTAGATAGATGCAAAATATTTTTGAGGGTTTTGTGACTAAAAAAGTAAGAAACATAAAGAAAGTTCCGAAAATCTTTCCAGCATTTAAAATAAATTATAAAAATAAATTGTCTTAAAACCTTGGTGTTGTTGAATTTAAAAACAGTTTCTATTTTAGCTCAAGGCAAATTTTACAGACTGATTACAAAAGCAATGAAAATAAGGTGCTGACACAATGTCAACTTTAGAGTAATAATTGGACTGCTATAGTAATCTGTTTAATTGTTGTTTATTGTAATTAAAATCTCATGCACACCAGACTTGCAATTTTCTTTTCCATGTCAGCAAGATTTCCTTTTATAGAACAGTTTGCCCAAAGCAACCAATGATATTACTAGACAGACATTAATCAAAGGACCCTACAAAGCTACACCTGGCATCCTTGAGGCAAAATGTTTGCCAAAACAGAAAACCAACTTAAATCTGCACACGGTGGTNTTGAAAACAAAAAATTATAAATTATTTTTAATATCTATTTTATGTAGGAATATTCATGAGCTAATATGATTCACTTAATGAACAAAATACCTCTCATTGAGAAGACTGACAGCTAATTATAATTAAGAAGACCATAATTTTCCCATATCCATTTTCCAGATGTTAATGTAAACTAGATTGACAACACAGATAGACATAACAAAGGAGTCTAAGAGAATTCATTTGCACCTGCTCAATACCAAAACATCACAGAGGTCAGCAGAAAATTCAGAGTTAATTTTAAGATTTTGATAAGTTGAAATGACATCTGGCCTCAGTGGAACATTGAGGGCAAAACCAATGAAAATTTATACCACCAAAGAAGCCTGGATTTAAAAAGAAAAATAAAAAATAAACAAAAAAAAAAGAATCTTACAGATAATTAATATCACTTTTACATAGTGCATCAGTAATGTTGAAGCTTAATGTGAAATAAACACTTGAGTCAAGTTAATCTGATGCTAAAATGATTGGGCAATTTATTACAGCTTAAGAAGGACATTGCCATCAGAACAGGAAATAAAGGTTTTAAAACTTGGGTAATTATTTTCAATCAGAGCTGCTTTCAAGGTCAAATGTTTAATACTACCCATTATTTTCTCTCTGCTAACTTTGGCAGGCATTTCACATGTCTCACTATAAATAATTAAAGAAGTAACTGCTGTATCAGCTTAACCTTTGGAGAAAAACTTGAGTGTCCAAGGTAAAGATTTTATTCGGGTTTTAGTTTCCCCAAAAGACAGCAATATACAGTTTATCTGGCCTAACAAATACTGCCTACTGCTTTCTAATTCAACAATATAAACATTTTCTAATAAGCTTTTTCTCTGATTTATTTTTCCATTTGGACCATACTCAGCTACTTCAGCAAATGGAGACAAATAACAAACATGAAAGCTCTCTGTAAAGGCAATCTGTTAACACAAAACAAAAACAAAAACAAAATTGAATTTATGCTGCTGGCAGGCAAAGATGAAGTAATATTTGATGTGTTTTTTAATCTACTAATATTGCAACTATTTGAAATAAAACAATATTTGTGAAGAGACTGGAGACACTAGGTTTGTTTTCAATTTACTAGCTGTTATACTATGGTCTAGATCTACTAATGCCTTTGTATCTATATACTCAGATACTTATATCAGATTATACCCCACAGAGCAAAGAAGATCAAAAATAAGTGAGGGAAACAAATGGATTGTGGAATTCCAAGCTGTCAAATTCTGAAATGAACTTTTCTTTCTAAGCATCAGCATTTTACACTAGAGTGTTGATGCCCTCTGTATTAGTCAAATTTGGTTTTTCAGATCACAAATTAGGTAAAGGTTCTATACAAGTGAGTACATTTAGTCCAATTCATTAATTGTTGAAGCACATTCTTAACATTTTCTTTAAAGCAAAATAAAAGAGATATGACATATTTGCTCTAACAGTGATCAAACTTCTAAATTTTTCTATCCTTTTTTACAAGTCTTGTGGAGGTACAAGTAATTTGGGGATTTAACAAAGGAAACTATTTTACAAGTGCTTAAGTGTAAGTTGGGATGGATTTTAAATGTCGCAGCTTCAAGACTAAGAAGTTATAAATCGAAAGGAAGCCTCAGGAATAGTAAGAGAAGTCACCTATAAATTAGAAGAAGAAATTGAGCCCAATATTTAGACAAAAATTTAAGGGTAGAAAGGAAGTAGGATTCTCTTTGTCCTCAGTGAAAATACATGGCATTTAAACATAAAAGGACAAAATCTGTGAAATCAAAAAACTACATCCCTTTAAAAAGTGTTTTTGAAAATTTTGCACAGCATTATTTTTACTGAGAACACGAGTCAGCAAAACAAGTAATCAATTGTTTATTTAAGTTCATGTACTCCTTGTTGAAATGTAAGAAAATTACAGCTAAATCCCTCTCTCAGGAACACAGCCTTAAAATTCTACTCATTCTGTTTGCTTTTGATTATTTTAAAATTATGCAGATTTTTTTCAAATATGTCATTATACACACAAAAGTGTACATCTAGTGAAAGTCTCTTTGTATTTACTTGAATCCTGAACTATTTCTCAAAGTTTCTTAAGCTCAGTATTTCTTGCTGAACTGCAATTAATGCATTTTTGTGAGATTTGGCTACAAAAGCAACTATATCACTGCCTACAACAACAAAAGGGAAGGGTGGAAAGGGTATATCTAATAAAAAATCCAACCTGCACAAACATCTTGCTAAATTACCTTCTACTAAAGTGAAGTAAAAAAAAAAGTTGTTAAAACCTTTCTCTTGGCTGTAGTCACAAATGAAAAATTTTTGCACTTACAGACATTCTAATGGACATAATACCTTCTCTTCGAAACAATAGTAGTCAGTTATTATTAACTATTAAACCAATTACTGAGGATTGATTTTTGAAAATTAGCTTGTACAGAGTACTCTAAAATTAAATGCCTACTGGTTATATATGATGGCATACCACTCCCCAGACTTATAAAAAGAACATCACATTAACATGGTGTCTGTTGAGTAGTTCTATAGGATGTATTATAATTTCAGTCTTCAGGATAGGGTCAAACATAGAACCTTATTTTTACATCTTTCCTCTCAAGGACATGATAATTTAGAAAGCAGCTTGATTTGCTCTAGGAAAAAAAAAATCATGATCAGAGTTTTCCATATGTCACTCCTTAAAAATGTTTTCTTAATTTTAAAGGAAGTCTTCAAATTGAACTGAAAGGTGTATTTTGGAAACAATGTCTACATGGATGTGGGCTCCCTGGGGAAAGTGCTCACACATAGAAGGCCATCAGGTTTTCTCCAAATCCCTTAGGATTGCTCTGTCACCCGAATGCATGTAAAACTTTCAGCTTTCAAAACTGGCACAACGCAGAGGGAAAATATGTTAAAAACACTTAACGGAAGAATAGTTTATCTTGCTAATGGGGAATTGATAATCATAGATGAGTTACATCTTTGCTATTTTTTTTGGCAGCATCAGCCAGTCATAGACTAGGAAACACAAATTAGCCAATATGAACAGACCTTATCTATGCAGAAGATCCTGAATTTTGATGATAAAATTTCATGTCTCAGTATACCAAAAAGGCAAAGAAAATAGTTTATTCATCAGCTCTAGATAATAGCTGTTCATTCTTCAGGCAAATTAAGTGCCTTGAAAAATAGGATCCCTGGAAGCTCTATTGTCATATATTTACAATGATCCATCAAAAGAGAAGCTACCTGCTTCAGCTTGTAGATAAAGAAGTGCAAAGCCTTTCCTATTTTTTCACCTCTTGTGGTAAACCACAAGCTGCACAGCTTTAAACAGCTGGGTGCCAGGTAGCACAAAATTCCATGTCCACATGAGAAACCTACTTCTTTATGTACTCAGATGGATGGTTCTCTTGGCCGCAAATCTACTTAATAATTTTAGTCCATGGTAGAGTGAGGTTGGAGAGGAAGAGTGAACTCAGTGTTTTAACTTCTGAGTTTATATTAAATTCTAGAAAAACTTATCTCTGAACAGATAAACCCTAGTTACAGGCCTGTTGTTAGTTCCACCCTTCCATGGCACCTCTCCAGTTCCTCAGAAGGGAAGTCATTTTGTCAATGCCTTCCAATTTCAAGCTTCTTTATTTTGTCTAATCCCAGATGTCATATCTTTCCAGTGCCATGGAAGAGCAGAATATTTTTACATCATATTTTAGCAGATGGAATCCATTCCAGCCAAATTTATCACTGCCAGATGGCTGACCCTTATTTACTGATGAAAAGTTAGACACAGAGATTAACTTTAGGCAGTTAAAACATCCAAATTTTCTGCATAAAAATGGCAGGATAGCTCTTCACTCATCATATTCACCAGCAACAACAAGTCACTGATTTCCACCACATCACTGTCTGACAATAAATCAACAGACCTTCATGTGAAATTGTAACACCTTCTGAACTGAATCACAAGATTAGCCAGTAAAGGATTTAGGCCTTTGCTATTGCAATTCACAGGGATATGTGAAATTATCCTTCAGTGGCATTAATGCCATCTTTGAAATTAATCCATTTTTCACTGTTTGCAAGATAAAACCCCATGTACAACAAGGCAAGTGTGCAACAGAGGGGCAAAGGGTTAGTAGGTCGTATAGATACAAGTAATATATTACATACATTATTTATTGGCTACTTTCTTAGTTGGAGATTAAGNTAATCTTGTATAACGAATTTATAGGCTTTGAGTTCATACCAGAGACATTCTATATCCTATTCTGTATTTTAACAGTTTGGTAGTTGAGTTCTGCTTCTGAAAATGGTGTTAAATGGTGCACAGAAAGACATTCAGAGAATCAGAAAGAAAAGATGCAATGAAGGACAGACCCCAGGAAAGAAGGTAACTCTGAGCTGATGATTCATGGATCTGAGTTAGATAGCAAGCATTAACTACAAAAAGAAATGTAAGTGGTTGTGCAAACAGTTTGTAAACCCTGTGCCGTGTAAAGCAATGGTTGCATTACAGTTACCTGAAATAGCTCCGACTGAAAAATAGCAAACCGATGAAAGAAAGTTGTCACACCAATGCAAGCCTTATTAGTGTCTCCATGTTTTGCCTGTAAAAATCTGTAGAACCTTCTTTAAAATTCTCTTCATGTCTGTGGACTACCATATACATCCTACCAATCATTACCTATCACCAGTCCCATTTCACAGAAAGACATTTCTTAGAATCTCATATGGTAGCTAATGTAATTTTTTAAAAGCTCTGCTCCTCTCCCAAACTAATGAGAGTAAATGCACATCGTGTAACTACCTGTTTGCTATAATTTTTCATGAATGCATTTTAAATGGCAACATAAATTTATCTTCCATAATAAAACTGGAATCTCATGTTTCACTTTCCAGTTTGTTAAAATGTGGCTGTATATTAAAAAGGATTAAAACTTATAGGGGGCCTAAATCTTCATTCTTCCACAGTAAAGCAGCTACTAACTAGATGCCTGGAAGATAAGAAACTTCCTCTGTGGTTATGATATTTAATAGTTACCCACTTCTAGTTTTCTTACACCTTTTTCTGGAACACCTGGCACTGGACAATGTAACAAACTATGAACCACATATTACACAAAAGGGACAATAACTGAAACATAATAAAAAAAAAACCTTATTTGTTTCTAGAAACTTTAACATTTAGCCACTAGTTTAAATCATCTCTCACTTTGCTGTCTTTAGCTGTGTTTTAGCCATTCTTTGTTCTGTAAGATGCCAGATATAGAGAATCTACAGTAAAAGCAGCCATAACTCCATATAAAGACATGGTTTAGGCAACATATGACAAAAGAAAGTGTCTAATTATGGAAAATATACTTTCTTTTTTTTGTATATTCCCTGCAAAGATGAGTTTCTGAGAGCATATGCAAGAACAGTCTACCCTATTCACTCCTTTCTGTGTTTCCCATGCCTCTTCCTCTTGTTTCTCTGCTTCTAATTCCTTTGAATACCATGCAAAGAAAATTTACCATCAGATTGTGGGCACACATGCTTTAAATTTAGGACATGTACTGGCAAAAGTTTAAGGTTATACTTTCAGATCTATTTTTTACATGTTCATGCAGTTAAAGATATAGACTACACTAGAATTACAGATATTTCCCTCTTACTGCACACATTCCCATTCCCAATGTATGATATGTATGTGCATGCACTTTTGTTCAGAAAAATATCACTTAAAGCAGCCCAGGAGGGAAGTTAGCACTATTTTACTGTAGTCTTAACTCAAGTTTTCATTTCATTTGCTTCTCCCCTGTTTACCCTCAAGCAGAAAGCAAGTGTTGAACCTTCATACAATGAACAGACTTCCATGACATAATGTGCAGGAAGAATACTATCACAGAAGCTTCTTATTGTTGCACCACCAGTGACTATTTCCTATTTCAGGCAGTCATATCTACCCCCTAGGTGTATTGGTATCTGCTTAGCTGGAAGTTTTTCAAGTGAAATAATAAAGAAATGCAGATCCGTAACATTCAGCTATGTGAAAGGCAATGCTTTAATTACCAAAAAGAGATATTTCAAACCTTTGCTTAAAACCAAAATGGATGTCTGGTACAGGACTAGACTTCAAAATAAAACATTTCAATTTTCTTTCTAAGCAGAACTTTAGCAATTGATTTACAATATCTGGAAAGGAAAACGTCCTGTCAGAAGTGGACGTGTGAAGAAGATGAAGAAGCCAACCCAAATGCCTTAAAAACTGTTGTATAAATGCACAGAATGGATTCCTTTGTTCTTTTTTTGCTAAGTCACTCTTCTCATTTCCAAAATCCCCTGAGATAACTGTTATCTCACCCCTTAGGAATGTATGTAGGGTTCTGGAAGGCAGTTTCAAGAAGTTTTCTCATTGGTTCTTATTTACCCTTTTCTATTGGTTGTCAACCCTGTATTCCTATTGGCAAAGGTCCAAATCCCCCTTTGCTCTCTATTGGTGGTATTTGAATTCCCCCAAAACCTTTATATACACTTACCCTTGAGCAATAAACTCTCTCTCTCATTCCTTGCCTGTGGTCTCTGTGTGGGTCTTTTCGGGCTCCCTGGGGAACACGTGGTGGGGAACAGCGGGGGAGCACATCCCCTCCAGGTAACGTGTTAACTCCCAGGACCCAGAGCCCCTCTCAGCTGTTGCACAGAACTACACAGAGCTGGGACATTCAATATTATTCAAAACGGAATGAAATGTGATATTCACTTTTAGTTTCTGTCTATGAAGAACCAAATTGTAAAATTCAAGTAATAACAATAAAACTTTGTTTTAAATAGTATCTGTAACTGTACCAAGAAATTCTGCCACCGTAGTTTAAATAAACTTAGACTTTTAATAATGAAATTACTGCTACACACAACAAATACTAGCATCTGGCTCAAACAGGAGCCTTAGGATAATTAATTCTTAAAAAAAAAAAAATTAAGCCCAAATTCCAATTTGATTCCTTATTTTATCAGATAGCTTTCTATTACAACACTTCAATGCCCTGTGGAATACATTTTCCCAGTAAAAGATTGTAAGATTAACCTATGCTTAATATTCACACCTTTCAAGATGCAGATTTATCAAAATAAATTTTGCAATAGAATCCATTTACAAACTTTAATACACAAGTCATTTTGGATGGAGGAAAAGTACACGGTAAACCACAATCCTAAACTGCAGTCTGAAAAGTCAGCAAGAATTATTTTAAACTGATTGTCAAATGAGATTCTGAAAATTGTAAATTGGTTTCACCCATTATTTTTACATTGCGGTAGTAAAGTGTGTGCCAATGCTATACACAGCAGCACAGACTTGAGAGAATTTCTTCATGCAAGCAGGTCTACATATTTTTCTTTAGTACTTAACAAACTCCCACAGGTTCTTTTTGTCCTTCTTATTGAGGAATTTCAGTTTGCACAATGTATCCTTCTAACAAAACATAAAATATCTTCTTTACCAAGTATAAAGAGCTCTTACAGGTCTTTTCTCCCTTTAAATTACTCTTTGGTTACATCTTCATTAACAAGACCATCACAGTATGAATTGATCTGTAGAGCAAAATATTAGTTCTGAGAAGCAGTGGTCACATTTATATGTTTTGGAGGCCTTCTCTCCAAGCTCTGCTCTGGACCTGTTGACTGACAACCACTAGCACTTGGAGTTCATTGAGGAGAGATCTTAGAGACCATCTTTAGATTTGATTTCATACGGAAAGTAGTCCCATAAAATGCTCCAAAACTGTATTATGTGAAAGATAGTACAGATTGTGGGAATGACTGGGAAATCCACTTCAAAAGCAGACTAGTCTAATCCAAACTAAAATTTGTAGATGTACCCTAAAGCCATTCTATCCCCATTCCTAAAGTAAGCTTCTTACAGGTCTACCAGAGCCACTTATGATTTAAGATTCTGGTTGCATTTGATCTTTCTCCTTCTGAGTCACCGGTTTCAGTGTACTTTCTTCTGAAGTTCTCTCTCCTAAAAGCGCTAGATTAACTCTCTATTTCATTATATTCATCTCACTAGAGTATACAATGAACCTCTTATCCTTCCTCTTCTCCTTCATGGTGTGTTCATCATAGTCCACTCCAATTTAGGTGATAAGTTCCCTTTGTTAAGAGAAGGTCCCTTTCTCCAGGAGCATTGAGCATTCTCTTTTTCTGCAAACTACATTATTCTGAATGGCTATTCATGATCTGAGATCAAAAGTAGTGTAGCAGCCTGTCCTAGTAACTTACCATTTCCATATATGAACCTCTCAGGGAAAAAAAAAATCCTACACCAATGTAATGAAAATGTCGTGCTTGCTATAGGGTGCTACAGAACTATTAAAAAGTCATACAGAAGGGCAATTCACTGTTCAAGTATAAACAATTTTGAATTTCTGCAGATACCTATTATATTCCTATTGAATTTTATAGGTTAAATCCTTATTATGAAATTCCACTGTGGCCTTGTGTTCTACGCAATAAAGCATAATGCATAGCATGTGTAAGTTTTGTGTTTATTGTTTTGAGAGAAACAGAACTGCTTATAGACATCTTCATAATGGCTTCTGTGGTTTTCCCCACAAAGGGAGGAAAGTCCCAAAAGATTACTAAATTACAGTGAGATGAAAAAAAAATACATAATATACATAAATTTTCTAGTCATCCACCATCTTCTGTTTCCCAATCTTCTTCAGACCTGGTTGGATTTGCTCAGTCATTGCCAGTCACAGGCTTTTGATGGTGACTGCTAAGCTGCCCCTGCCAGACAGCCTTGTCCAGTGAGGTGTTGTGCTTTTAAAGCATACTCAAATTTTTCAACATTAAATCTTCAGCACATATGAAAACAATCCTGTTGGCTGTGTTAGAGACTCTACAGCATCTTTAATGCATAGCAATACAAAACTGTAAACTCCTTCCCCTTTTGCAGAGGCAGAGTTGTGCTATCGATACTGATATAATACATATCACAGTGTTGAACATTTGCTCAGATTCATTAACCTGGTAGCTTTCTGACCGTATGAAAAAAAAATTAAAAAAAGGAAATAGAAAAACCAGTTAAAAGTTACAGCCATATCTGCCAACATCACAAAAACCTAATGTGAATGATTTTGTGACATAATTTCATCAAAGAAGAAAGAATACAAACAGATAAGAATAAGAATATTTTCTGTCAGAGCATAAACACTGATTCACATTCCCAAAAGTTACATGTGGTGGGAAAAAACATATAAATCCTGAAAAAAGTAAGTCCATGTACAAAAAAAAATGAATACTTCAGCACCTTTTAGATCATGTGTATGATAAAGCTGCTTTCCTTGACAAAGTGTGAAATTCTCACCCTGATTCTTAGTTAAATAATTTCAGGAGGTCACCATTCAGCATGTAGCCTGGAGCAGATCTCTTACTGAAGTGCTTACCATGTTCTACTGCACAGAAAATGTTTCCTCTTGTCCAGCATTTTTCCCTGATGAAGCAAAAGATTAAGAGGATTAGGTCCTTTTTCTTTATCAGTTTTTCAGATCTTCAGCCTCTTTGCTGCTTGTGAACATTTTATAACATGTTTTTCAAACATTTCTCCCTTCATCATTCCACCTTTGAATGACTTTCTGTCTCCCTGTGTATCTCCCCCTTCTTTACCCATTTAAAGAATGGCAAAGCTTTGAAAGCACCTGAAGACATTCTGAATTGTGTGTCTCATGTGTTCTTCTGTTTGAGTGCAAAATATTAAATAACCACCAAAGTGACAACTCCCTCTCTGTTTCAAAAAACCAAAAAACAAAAAAACAGCAAAACAAAAAAAAAAACAACAAAACAACACAACCCCCCATATTTTCAGAGTTCTGCAAATATGCTATTTTTACATATTCCTGACTTCTTCCTACATAGTCTCTATTTCCCAGTTCATGCATGTGTACCTGTAAGAACTCATGTTCATAATGGGGTACTAGGGCACCAGCAAATAAAAAGTACCACCACTTTCACTTACAAAGGAAACAAAAATTTTATCAACTACATAGAGGCTTCCTCATTAAGAATACTAAATGTACAGAACAGGAGCAAATTTCTCTGGACTGTGCTCCTGGAGACTGAAAATATGGGACCCAGGTCTTGCCCATCAGTCTCATAACTGTATGAGCACAACCTCATGGATTGACTAATGTTCTCCTTTCCTGGAAGCATAGGCAGAGCTAACACTCTTGCACACAGGCATACATTGAATGATCCTAACTTCTGGCTGACACAGACACTCCGAGATATAATTGCAGCAAAACAAGGAGGCACTGACTATAAATTTAAGCACAGATGTACTATACATAGAGTTGACAAGCCTATCTGGATGAAGACAAGTGTTAATCTTGTTTCCTTTTGATATATAGTCTTCACCATGTGTCTACAGTATGTGCCTTTGGCAACCAGAACCTCACTGGTGCAGTTTGTACTCTTCTGTGGACAACTGTACTAAATTCAAAAATGTCTAGATCAAGCCCAGATCTCTGACAAAACTAACTGATTCACCTTGCCAGTGTTTAGGTATCATTCATTCTCCTATTTCCATCCATTTTCTACAGGTCTTGAAGGTATTCAAATGAAAGGTGCTGTGCCATGCAGTGCTTCACACAGCGAGAGTGCAGTAACAATTAAAAATATGCACTTATTTCTTTTGACCATGCTGTTGTCTACCTGAATTAGGTTTACTTAGGAGAGCAAATTGCTTTTATGCGTGGGAGCACACACAGACACATTTATAAAATGTAAGCAGTTAAACAGTCTTCTCTCCCTTTGTCCTACCAACATACCACTTGGGTGCTCCCATGTGATCAATGGTATAACTGAAAATGTTTCTCTGTGTGTAAATTCTCTGCTGTTACCCTTGAATCCTAATGCTGTTGTGACCTTGTGCCTTGTCTCTACTGTACCCGTAGAGATATGTTGTGGACAAATCCCACAGCAAAGACGTCTAGAATCTTCCTGGAGATAGTTCCTTATTGTTATGTTGGTGGTAGTACTGTCTGCAAGAAGAGCTGAGGTTTGTACATACTTTGACTAACCACCACAGTCCTGGACCAGAATCTGGTTACACAGAGGCACTCTGATGTTTCATTCTAATTCAAAACAAAAAATTAAAAGTTGTAAGATTCTCATGAAAAGAGGGTTCAGGACTAATTCTAGGGTAATCACTTGGGAGGTCAGCAGTCGGGGAGAACCCACAAATCTCAGCCACATACTGGCTACACACCATGCTGGTTGAGCAGGGCAGAAGCAGGACTGCTGCTTTCCAGGCAAGATACAAGTCCAGCAAACTGCTTTTTAGTGATAATTTTGCACTTTTAAACCACCAAAGGATCTTGACTTAGCCTCAAACATAAATTTTCTGGTTGATTAAACCATATGTAGGTTCAACAGCTATGTCTGCATGCTGTGAATAAGCTGCTGTCCACAATGAGAGCAAAAGAAACCTGTTTTTCAGCAAAAACACTCCAGTATTTCCAAATTTTTCAGACCTTGTCTTTCTGTAACTCTAGTAACAGTGCGCAAGTTCAGAATTGGTAGTTTCCCTATGTATTTCTATTGATACACAGTCAGTTTAGACAACCCCAATGTACACCACAGCCCCAGTAAGGTTCACATTCATAAGATTGTGTTAGTCTAGTATCTGTTTGAATGATTTCTTTCAGTAGCCTCTTAGGTGCCTGTATTAGAGCTAGGAAATGAGAAGGCTTGGTGAATATGTTGTTAAATATTTTCTTTTTATCTCTCTCTCTCTCACACACACACACACACACACATATATATATATGTGGCTGAATCTAACTGTAATCAGTGAGGTAGGAAACCACTCAACTCTCTTGCTTGCACTTTGTGAGAAGGTATCACATACTGCCAGTCATCAAATATATGAAAAAGGCAACTTTTGCAAATGGGACTGTTGGCCACACATGCAGAGTCTTTTCTGCTACTTGGCTGTACAGGAATAGCCAATCTTTAGCTTAGTTCCTTTATCTTCATTTCCACAAATAGCAGCCATTAAGCAAAGAGTGAATTCAATCAGCTTGTCTCCAATGGGAGATAAAGTTGAAACCATCTGCTAGTTCTTAAAAGCAATGAGGCAAATTTTATTACAGAGTGATTTGGTTACTCATGCCCTTGTTTCAGCTGACACATTGAAGCCTGTCTCTTCTAAGAAGTCTTGCCTAAGGTCCAAAGTGAGATTGGAATACCCAGTGCACTGTTTGCAAAGATCAGGAATGAAAATGTGAAACTACTGGAAGCTTCTGTTCGAAAGTAGCATACCAGTCTTTTGGGTCAGGGTTAACATGAATGGATAGAGTCTTCAGAAAAATCTTACAATGTATTCATTTTCTTTCGGGTTTTTTTCCCCTCTGTTCTTGTCCCATTTCAGTTTTATGCCAATTTTTTCTTGAATATAAATAGTATTGAAAATAAAAAAAAAAATTGTACACGATCTTCTGAGCTCAATTCTATTACAATACCCATAGCATAGCCAACATCGTGTATAACAGTATTTAGATATCTTAATTGCATACACCATAGCTAACTATATGTTAAATAAACCCACATGTTAATGCTGCCTCAAACCTCCCATATATTGATACTGGCAACAGTAGGAACATCCTTGTTAATTCTGCATTTTCAAATAGTCTTCAAAGTCTGGACTTCCTTATTCCAACAGTAAATATACGGGCAGAACCATGTGCTCACTGAAATCTCATCAAAATCTTCATATTCCTTTGCAAATCACATCCCAAATGGCTGGGTGAACTTGGACTTCTAACTAGAGTTGCTATACAACACCTATGTGTAGTGTATATATCGTGATAAATACACCTTATGCTATGATTAGGTATACAACATTTTCATTAATCTTAGGAAGATTAGATAATGAAAGTTCATCAAATTGGAATCATGCAAAAAAAATCACATTATCATTCACATCATCCTTCTAAAACAGGCTAGAGAGGTTGGAACCAAAGTAGTATAGCTCCTTGAATGTCAAGAGGTGTACAATTCTTTCTGCTCATTAATGGGAAAAAACTCAAATTATTCTTCATAGACCTATTGCCCAAGACTGCAAGTTATTAAGCATTTTGCCAGGTGCTGGCTGCATGAGCTGGGAAAGACTGGGAGGTTACAGTTAGATGGGGTGTACTAAAGATAAAGGTTTGGGCATACACTACCTGAGAAAGAATTTAACACACCTGAGAGAATTAGAAACTTGAACATCCTGTAAGAACTTGGAAGCTGCAACCTTGTTCTGTTAAAAAGCTCTAATATAAAATGAGCAGTGAGCACACTGCTGGTGCTTAAGTGACTTCTGCTTATAATTAGATACTTCTTTCTCTCTTCTAGGATTTTTCAGTGGTATGTAAGGTTAAGCCTAAGATCAAACATTTCATTTGTTTCATCTACTTTATTTTCCCTGTCAAACTCATGGGAAAACAAAAAATGTTTTTATAATAAACTCACTGAGTACAACAGCTGTTCACTCTCTTTTCTGAGTGACATGGTTGTGTTAGATCATGATCAACTCTTATTTTTCACGGTGACAGTACTGTGGTAGGAAGCATTGCTTTCTATTTGGAAATTCTGCCCTAGTAATACCAGTAAATAAATAGTCCAGTCTGCTACCTCTACTGCAGTGTTATGACATTCAGATTTATGGGAACTGTCTGGACTTCTATAACAGTAATTAGCTGTAAGTCTTAGGGGGGATCTCCTTCTGTTTTGTTTTTGATACATACATGATATAAGTAATTACTGATTTTGGTCAACTGCTCTTGAGAACAGATTTTTGAGTCTGAATTTCACTTAAATTTTACACCATAGTATTTACTTTTTCTCCATCTTCACCAGTTCAGAGGTTAAAAATTAATAAAAATCCATTGGAAAAAAAAAGACATAGCTAATTCAGCCAGCATTAAAAGTGATTGAATAGTAATGGAACACTTCTATCATTTTCTTGGACCAAGGAAAAATAAGGAAAATGTAGTTGTATTTATTTGAATGAGTCAAATCTTACTGGGATTTTAAATAATATAGAAATGCCTACACAAATTAAAAAAACCTCCAAAACTGAAAACTGCAATTTTATTCACAGGAAAAGAATCTCTTGGGTAAAGGCTTTAGTGATTTTGGAGGATGGAACTTACAGGAACAAAACAAAACAAAAAAATCAAACAACCAAAAACAAAACAAAAAAAACCAAAAACAAAACAAAAAACCCATAAAAACAAAAAACACCAAACAAACAAAACAAACAAAAAAACTCAAAAAAACACCAAAAAAAATCCGGTCCAAAATAAGCATCTCCTCTAATAAAAAGTAAAATGACATCTGTTCTATATATGAAAATATGGATCCATTACACTGTTGGCAAAATGTTGAATCTCTGTAAAATATGGGAGGTAAAATACACTTGTAATTTAAATTTAGATTAACAAGCATCCCACATTTTGTATTTTTATTGATCAGCTTCACATTTCAAATAATCAAAGCAGTTCCTTGCAGCAATCTCAATCTAGGAAAAAAATTTACTATTTTACTCAAGAAGACACCAATGGCTTTGGGTTTTTTTCTTTTTTTCATTTCTTTTATTTTGTCAGGAGTGATGTGCAAAAAAAAGGAGACACACATGTAATTCTGGATGAAAAAAGAGTTAAGAATAGTTTTAGTCACTGAAAACAATTAAGTCAGAGGAGCTTAATTTTATAGAGAGCAAGAATTCAACACATGTGGCCATTAGGAATACATAAAGGGATGAATGTATATTTTAAGATTCTGGGTTAGCATATTTTAGAAAGCATATTAATCACTCTGCCCCAAGGGATGAATTAGGTGCTTAATAATCTCAGCAATCTCTGACTACATGCTGCATGTAGGGCACAAATATGCCAATAATGTCTATGGAGCCAGAAGTCTCTTCAGGTTTCAAGTTTAAATAAACCATTCTAGGCAATCATCTGTAGGAAAATAAGGCTTGAGTTGTTACAGAGCATTACGTTAGTGTATCTGGCTGATGTTGCAGCAATATCAAGTATCTTTCAAGAACTGCTTGTCTGGAATAGTTTTTCTCACTAATGAGAAAACAAATATCAAAGCTGAGATAAATACTTCATTGACTTCTCCCATCTTTCGTTCTCATTGACAAATATTTGTCTTACATTGTGTGCTGTTGTGCCATAAAGGTTATGGATCATCTGTAAAGAAGTGGACTGTAGCAAGGTTTCCCTTTCAGGATTTGTGGTATAGTTTCTGTACATGAATGGATTCTAACTTTATGTTTTTCAACACCTAAGGAACTCTACAGTATTATGAATTAATTTTAACCAGTGCTTCCTCCATGTAATCCTAATGATGTCACACATTTCTTAATGTGAATGTTACATTTGCAAACATTTTGGTTTTGAAAGGGAA